>JBBYHM010237230.1:2501-18783 GCA_038381775.1 Adansonia rubrostipa | reverse complement strand
AAACATGACCTGATTAAGCTTAAAACCCTTCCTTCACAATCATGGGTTATTTGTACCTTTCTAGAACAATCTTAACATTTAAAGCCTTTAAAAGTTTAGAGCAAGATTGGTGAACCAGAGGTCACTTGATTAAAACTTATGGGAGAGCAAACAACAAAAAAGGTCATAACCAATCACTAGATTATGCTTCTAAAATCATCACATTTACATCACTCAAATAAGCATTTGCATCCTCATGCACCAATCATATAATAATTAACACTTTTTAGGTATAAACTCCTGGGCCCAAAAGTTAAACAACTAAAAACTTCAAGCATAATTTTTTATTTTCACAAACCTTGAAGGGATTCTATGTAAGAATTCTTGACCTCATAATTTTCCAAATAAGCAAATTATCTAAGTAAGATATCTTAATTCATAAGTCTTCAAAGATCCAAATGCATTTTTCCTTTAGTTCACAAAGAGCTAACACTATTTTCTTTTAATCCATAAAAAGTTGGATGCCTTTTCCCTTTAGTCCACAAAAAGCTGGATGCCTTTTGCCTTTAGTCCATAAAGAGATGGATGCCTTTTCCCTATTAGTCCATAAAGTGTTGGATGCGTATTGAGTTTGTCCAAAAAGAGCTGGGCACTAATTAAGTCTGTTCGCAAAGAGGAGGGCACCAGTTGAGTTTGTCCACAAAAAATCAAGCACTAATAAAGTCTGTTGGCAAAGAGCTAGGCACTAATCAAGTCAGTCCATAAAAGCCTGGGCACCAATCGAGTCTGTTTGCAAAACTGGGCAAAAGTAAAGTTTATCCACAAAGAGCTTGGCACCAATCGAGTCAATCCATAAAAAGTGGACACCAATTATGTCTGTCTGTAAAGAGTTGAGCACCAGTAGAGTACCAGCCAAGTCTGTTCACAAAGAGCTAGACATAAGTCAAGTCTTTTCATAAAGAGCTGGGTACTAACCGAGTTTGTCTACAAAGAGCTGAACAACCCTCAATTCAAAATCCATACTAGCTAGCACTTGCCAAAGAGACTAAAATCCTAAAAAAGTTAATATGCTAGTAAAAAGGTTAAACCCTACAAAATCTCAAAATTGTCGCCAAATTATTACCATTATCATGATAAAGCTTTAATTAAATCTCATTTTTATAGGTAGTCAAGAAACATCATTTAATCTTAGATAAAATAGTGTCTATTTATCTTTGCCTTATCCCTGATACTTAGTGATGGCCAAAAAGAGACAGTCATAGACACCTTATTTGCTCAAGCCAATTTTAAAGGCATCAAAAGTCATAATTCAAGGCATCATCAAAATCATTTAGATAAGCATGGATCTATTTCCCACCATTCTTAGCTTAGGTAAAAGGTTCAAATAGCCTAAGGTATATACATTTCATAATTTTGCATGAATATATTGATACATAGCCTTTGTGTATCAATACAAGGCCTGTACATCATCAAATTCAAAATTTCACTGGTTGTATTTATACAAACGAGGCTTGTATTAGTACATTTGCATGATGCACTGATACATTGGTCAAATGTATCGATACAAAGCTTGGTCATAGCTAAAATTTGATTTTTGGATAAAATATATGATGCATAAGTGATTGTATCGATACATTTTCAGAATGCTTTGATACATTTTTCATTGTATCGATACATTCTGGTTTTTTTGCCCAAATTAATCGATACAAAATGCAATGTATTGATGCATCCAAGTAAAATTGCCTAGATCACTGCATTTTTCAACTTTTGCACCATTAATCTCGAAATCTGACTTAGCCATGTTTTTGGCATTAAAAGTCATCAAAATTCATACTAGGCCTCAACATTGGGCTTACGATTAGGTTTGACAAACATTTGAGTCCCAAAATTACTTAAAAATAGGATATTTCATAGATTGCATGGTTTGTTTGAGGGCATACCTGATTTTTCTCCATGTCATAAGCCTTCTTAGCCCCTTGCTCCACTATTCTCCACGTCAAAACCAACGAAAAAATAATAGCTAAGCATAGTACCTGAATTTGTCCATAGTACGTGAAAGAAAATCTCACAATTCCTTCATTTTTAGCTTATAAACATTGGCTAAATGCACTCTATATAAAGGAGCCAATTTTGGCTTAGCAAAGAGACCAATAACAGACATGGCACACACTCTTCAAACACTCAAGAAATAAACTAAGCACTTATACATAAAAAGTTATCTCTTATTACCATAGCTCTTTTTTTCCCTAAAAAAACACTAAAGGCCCCTTATTTCCTTCCTTCCACCCTCTAAAACTCTCTCATGTTTAGACGATAACCAAAAGCTCTTCTTTTTTTCACCTTTTTCTTGCTAACCAATGCAAAGAGAGGGAAAAAACTGAGCTTAGAATTACTACTCTAGGTAAAGGTGATAAGTTATAAGTTTTTGGTATTTTTCTCTAGCTTGATCCATTTATTTATGTTTTTAACATTTGCATTATTTTAATGAGCGATTCATGGTGCTATGACCATCCCAAGACTCTTATGCACTATTGTGGCTTTTGTTATGGTAGTTTTAAGACCTTAAAGATTTTTTTATGATGCTTTAAAGTTGCTTAAGTGACCAAACATGCTTTCCTTCATTTGTGCCATCAAACAACCCCTATTCATGCATTTTTGACATGTTCTATTCATCTTTACATGCTCAGCTCATACTTGAATGCTCATCTCATTATACTTTATGCACATTCCCATATCTTTTTGTAGTTTAATAGGTTTTATAGGATGAAAATGTTGTCTTGAAAATTCTAGCATGCTTTCTTTTGGCTAAACATGTTCATATCATCATCAATGGCATGATTCTAGATATCATTTTTAAGGCTAACGTTTCTATGCATGTTATTTATCATTACTTTAAATTTTGGCCATATTTTCCATGTCAAAATATCATCCTTGTTTGTTTGAATGTGCTATCTGTGTTCATCTTTATGTATGTTATAACATTTTTGCCAAAAATGCTTGCTTATTTTTTGTAAAAATCTAATTTTTAACCAAACCTCCCAAGTTAAGTCTATGCTACTTCTAATAAATAGAGACTAGCATGGATTTAATGTTTTTACTAAATTAGTCCTCTAATCATAGGGATATATCAAGCTTTCTAGGTCTGGATTCATGGTTAAATAAGCTCAACAATATGGTATTTCAAAAGAAAAATAACCTTTTTATTTGTTAAAAATGTTAAGCCTTGATCTTGAGTTTAACACTCTTATTTATTGCATTATCAACATGATGTTTCATTGTCCCAAACTTCTCCAAGATTATAGGATGAACTCATGATGCCCATTTCACCCTTTTTTTGTGTCATGGACATTCGGATGTCCATGGCAGGAGTTTGATCCTAAGAAACTCTAAAAACCATAAATTCCTTATTTTTTATCTGTAAGACTGTAGCTCGAGTTTGAAAAATTATTTTCAAGGCCCAAAGCATTTTTTTAGACTTTTTTTTTTATTTTTTCTTAAAAGGAATTGAATTAGCTCTCCAGCAATGCCTATGCTTGCCCTTAGATCATTACAGATGAGGGAGTTATGATTTTTAAACCTTTACTATCTAGAACCCTTGGTCCCAGTGAATTGCATTTTGTTTGGGTCATTTCAGCCTATTGAAAAGGTATTATTTTATTAAAAATATTCTTATTAAAAATTTCATGAAATTTCCTTTCTAAAAAGGTATTGTTTGTAATATAAAGATCCCAAATGACTCCGAGATGATTTTTCAAGTTCACTATGCCCTTTCACCTACACTTGCTGCTTGTGCTAAAACAAACCCAAATTCAAAAATTAGTTCCACCAAAAAATGATTTTTTAGATTTTTTGAATATTTTTATATTAATCCTTCTCAAATTACCTTTTCAATAGTACCTCGTTCACCCTCTAAAGATTTTGGATGAACCCAAAATAAATTCGAGAAGGAAGATAGAATGATTTTGTCCTCAGTTTTTAGAATTAAAATTAACCTAATTTTTTGAGCCACCTTTATTGAGACATTCAAACTCTGCGAAATTCATCCAATTGGCACCTCATGGGGTCATATACTATAATGTAAGCCTTATAGGCTTAGATCAAGGCTAAAACATAAGGATAATTTTATTCAAATTCTTAGTTTTTATTTTCAAAATACTTTTTTCACGCAAAATTTTCTTTTTCTCCATAAATATCTAAATTTTCAGCAATAGGGATACTTTACCCCACCATTTTGAGAGGATACTTCGACCTTTTTTTCATTTGAAAACCTAAATTTTCTCTTCCAAACTTTTCGAGGCCCTTTAACCAAAACCTTATTTTGAAAATATTGAAAATCTTCACCATTGGGGATACTCTAACTCCACCCTTTGAAAGGGATGCTCTAATGCTGTTTCATTTGAAAACCTAAATTTTTTCTCTCTCAGGCATCCTTAGGCCTTTTAACCCAAACTTTATTTTAAAAACATTGAAAATCATCACCATTAGGAATATCCAACCCCATCTTCTAAGAGGACACTCTAACCCCACTTTCAACTTAAAATCCAAAAATTTTCTCTCCCAAACATCCTAAGCTTTTTAATCAAAACCATTTTTTCACACTTTAAGTAACTATCAAGTCTAAATGCGTCTCAAAGTTATCATCTGGTTATTCCTTAATAATCAAAGACAATTACAAGATACATTATGCTCGTGCCTTCTTTTCATGCCTTTTTGTATGTTTATTTTTATGCAATATTATCATATTTTTTTTCATTTTACTAATACGTTTTCCTTTTGTAATATCCGTTTTATGTATGTGTTTCCAAATTATTTTCAAAAGTTACAAAGTAATGTTCCATGCCAGTATTTCTCCAGTGCCTAACATAAAATATCCAAAATTTTAAAATTATTTTCATAAAAAATCTCTATGTTCCCACCTCCTCTGGGGTGCATATGTTATTTAAATTTTTTTTAAAACACCCAAATCTACAATTTTCACAAAAAATCATACATTTAAATGGCTTATATTGAACTAATGATAAAGTGGAACTAATTAAATTAAAGCCAAAGTAAGATATTGTTAATAGGTACCAATTTCAGGTGCCATGGAGGTGCTAATCCTTTCTCATGCATAGCCAACTCTTAAACCCAACCGATGAATCTTTGGACCTTAAAAACCTTAAAATCGATGTTTCAGTTTCAGAACATAAAATATTGTTTTCAATAAGCATCTAATAATGCCTAGCTTGAAATGGTTAATAGCGAATCTAAGTCTTCGGTACTTTATGATGGCTATCTAACACCAGTTGGTTGAGCAATTCGTCTGATAGTCCTTCCCCTCACTACCATATGCCTAATCCAAATCTCGATCAAGGGATAGCCTAAATGCTATCCTAATTAATTTGATTACTTTTTTAAGTCATGCGTATCACCATCCGAGCAATTTGGGTAGGTGTTATACCTATGTAGGGGCACGTTGTGACAACTAGCCCTTACTATTATTCAAAAATCTCTTTAAGGTATTTCTAATGGGCTGGGACCTTTTTCAACATGTTACAACCTTAGGTTTTCCCAATAAATTGTAAGATGTCTAATTGCTAGCAATGTCGCTTGCCAATTACATCTCTATGCAACTCCCAGATCAGTTAGGTCACAATAATTTGCCTAAATGCATCATTTGCATTTCGCCTAACCTTCACCTTTAATGCTATATAGTTAAGTTCATATACATCCAAACAACACAGCATTAGTTGATTAAGACCCATTATTCATAACTCAAGTTATTCAGACAGAAAGGACCTTTGGTTTGCCTAACAAGTCACCAAGGGTCAAAATTCTAGAATCTTGCTATGAATGATGAAAGGCATCTTTATCATGTGAAGCATGTCACTCAATATTGTATGAAGGATTCTATTCATTTTATCATTCAATTAAAGTCTCATCATATTTGCATGCATAACATTTATAATATCACATAAAATAAATTTACTATTATGCATACCACTTGGATGATTATGGACTATTATCTAGTGCAATTTCCTTGAGCAATCAAAAGAAATTTTTCGTTAATTCCTAGGTGATTACATACAAAGTCTTCAAAAGCTTCTTACAATCTCTCAGGCTTCATGATGCTTTTACTTGGATCTCCATCTTCAAGTGACAAAATTTTTCCTAACTAATCCTAATTTTACACTTTTATGTAATCTAATTACATTTATAATAAAAAAAAACACTGAGTTACATTTGAAGGGATTTAGGTGAGAAAAAGAATTTTACAACCTCAAAGAAAAATAGAGATAAGGTAGGGTTCACAGACTCTATTTAAAAAAAAATTAAACATTTATAAACAATTAAGAATACATCCTCAATCATATAGGGCCTAGTTTATAATCATCCCATACATTCACAACAATTAAGAATATATATAAACATGTTTTGTTAATTCAAATTACCAATTTTTTATACTTAAATAATTGATCTTTATTTAATAAATTTAATTAAGACAACAATTTCCTTATGTAATTAACATTTATTCTAATTATATTAGAATAAATCATATTTAAAATAGGATTAACCATTTAAATTAAATATATTTTTAATTAATCAAATTAATTGAATTTTGATTCCATGTTGATTATATTATCCAATTTATATATTAAACAATTTAAGAAAAATAATAAAATTGGATAATTAGGTGTTCAATGATATATGAGAGTTTTAATTGGAATTAACCTCTTCAAGAGGTGTATCACACAAACCATGCTAACTTTTAGCATTTATAAATTAATTTTAATTAATTTTATTATGATTTTAATTTTAATCTAAACATATCAGATTTTATATCTTAAGAAAAACAAAATTGAAAGTGTCCTACTCCAAGTAGGGCTATGTTGGTGCAATGTTGGAAGAATCTTAGTCCTACTAAGACTTTATCCCATGCATGGCTATCTTAGCCATCCTACTCCAATTCAAACACTATTGCCTTGCTCCCACTAAACCTCTGAAAATACAGAAAATTTACAACAACTAGTTGCTGCCATTGCTGCCACACCAAGATCAAAGAAAAAAGACAAGATGCCATGAGCTTCAAGCACACATAGTGCACCCATTTTCACTCAAAATTGAAACATTTTCAACTCTGATTTTAACCTAATTTTTCCATCAAGTATTACAAACTTTTCATGATACTTTCAAGGTGGAAAAACAATTAAAAAATAGCAGCAATGGCTGCCCAAAAAATCAACCACATCAAGACACTGAAATAGAGCCAACATAGCCTAAGTCAACACAAATTGTCAATTGATGACTCTAGTATCAATGTAATTAATAAAATCATATTTTAACTAATTAAAATTGAATAATAAACATGATTTAGCTTTCTAGAAATTAAAAAAAATAATTTTCTTTGATTTTTAAATTCAAGAATGGATCAAGATATCATCCAATCAATAAATCTTTAATCACTAACAACTATAACACAAGATTAATCAAATCAATGCAAGAAGGCTCATGATACCCACTTGTAGGATGTCTAGGGGTAGCAAGTAATCAAATTACAAAAAATTTATAAATAAGATACAAATATGGTAGTGGAAACAATTAACAACACTAATTTGAGACTCTCTAAATAGTATCATCTTGCAGGATCTTGATTAATCTTTTTGATCAAAAAACATAAACAACTATTCAGGGTTCAAACATACCTCAATTTTGAGAAGTCTTCCAAGAATTCTATGACCCAATTATCAAAAATGCTAAACCTGGTTGCGGTGAACCAAAGCATTTCAAGCGTCTAGCCTCTAATGGTTATCTACATAGATGACCCAAAAAACCTTCAAAAGGAAGAGACTTTGTTGCTGGGAGCTATACTAACAGCTTAGGTTTTAATAAACCTTTTCTTGTACTTAGAATATCTTGATTCACTAATCAAATGAAGAAGAAAATTAATTTTCCTCTTATTAGAAAGAAATTGGCATAATCTTCCTAAAGATTCTTGAAAGATATCACCCAACCTTATTTTAGTCTGTTTAGCTAATTTCTAAACCCTTTTTTAAGCTATAAGGGGCAAATAACAAGGGCTTATATAGCTTAAGATTTAAAATTTTAATTTTTACAATTTTACCCTTGGACTATTTAAACTTATTCAAATTGGGCCTAAGTGACTATTACTTTTATTAGACATATAAACATGTCTCAATTTAATTTCCACTAACCACTTTATGTGTGTGACACATTAGGCCCACATCACATTGGCAATGAATAAAAATAGCCTAATTAAGAATATTTTATATTTATAGACTAAGATTGGCATTCAGCAAGGCATCACAGCCACCCAACATGCAGAGAGTGTCAATACGATTTGGGCAAGCCCTTCAGTGTTTAGTATCTTAGTGTAATGAATATACCTTCATCATATATCCCGAAATTAGCAAGAATATGGTTTAATGCCTACTCCTAGCCCATTCCATATTAGTGTACAACCCCTATGTATTTACATCATAATCAATATTGCCTTGGCCAAGGATTTTAAGTTAACATAGGCCAAGTAAATGTGAGATATGTCCCCTCATATCACTTAGGGTAATGAATCCTCTTTGGACCACTCATTCACCTATCATATAATTCATACCATACTCAAAACCACCCTACCATAAGCATCCATCTATTGTGGACCTATTCGTGATAGAATCAAATCATGATACTCCTTATACATGATGACTTGGTGTCACAAGTCTAAATATTACTTATGCTACTAACACATAAGAGTATTTCCATAATTTTTTTAGTGAAATACCAAATGAAACTCTTATAGCGGGTTAAGTTCAGTGAACTTGTTACCATAACAAGCACTTATATGATGTCTATAATTATCTCTATACTTTAACTTATAAGATCAGTTACATGCATCTTAGGCATGGAGGCTGACATATACCAGTCTTTGTGCATTATCAATGCCCTGTCTTGAAAATACGATGACCAGGAATGTTTTTGGAAACACGGCTTTGATTCATGGGGATATCATAATTGTAATTCTTTATGATTCCCTTGCAAGGGTAATATGTTTCATGGGCTTCATCTACATAAATTAACTATAATAATTATTAATTTAAATTTTATAGATAAAAAAATTCATTTATAATATTAATTAAAACTAATGTCTAATTACATGAAATCACTAAATGCTAATGCCTTACAAGCTATAACAATTAGCTTGCAAGGTTTACACCAACATTAGGACCCTTGATAATTTGTTTCAAAAATTACATTTCATTTGCTTCCATTCTAGACAACCCCTTTTTTGCTTTTCATGCCATATTTACTTCATGTTACACGATGAATCTATGACAATATGTTCATCTTAGCATGCTTTCATCATGTTCATGCATTTAGTTGCATTTTTACTATGTTTTCTTTGTTGAAATAATGAGATATGTTGCCTTTTTATGATTAGTTGATGGGAGATGTTTACGCCATTATTTAAGTTTATTATATGCCTGTTTAAATGTCCCTTTGATGTTTTTTGTTGCTTACAAAAAAAAATCTACTTTTCAAAATTCTTTTAAGTCCATGTTAACTTCAATAAATGGAGATTAATATGGATTTAATGTTTTCCATCAATTGATCTTCCAATCTTAAAGAAAAATCAAACTCTTTATGTTTGGATTCAAGGTCAAATGAGGCCAAATATTCTAATTCCAAAAGCAAAATATGTCTTTTAATTTTTCTCAAGTTGTTTGTGCCTTAATCTTATGTCTAATGTCTTTTGTTTATGACATGGTTAATGGGGTATTTAATTGTCCCAAACTACTTTGGCATTATGCAAATTAGCTTGTAAAGCTACTGTCACTAACCTCTTTTTGTCATAAATATTCGAATGTCTATAACTTGTGTCAAACTCTAAGAAACTTGAAATATTTCAGCATTGGCAACATCTTGACTTTGGCTTGGACAATCATTTTTAAACCCTAAATGATTTTTTGATATTTTTCTTAAGATGATATTTGTTTACCTTTTAGGTGCGTGGCAATATTCGTAACTTGTCTACCAAGCCTCTTTAATCATGCTATCAGTTGATGGCACTTACCAATGATAACACAACAAACCAAAAAGTTGTGTAAATCTCTCTCAGATGATTATCGCAAAATCGATATAAAGGAGTGGAGAAAGATAAGTATACAATTTTTCCTAGGATCCAAAATCAATAGATAGTTTGATTGTCTCGCAATAAAACAAAAAAATAGAATCTAAACAGTTCACAGCCATTTTTTGTTTAAAAATTAAAATTTAAAGACAAAAGAAGATTTTTTAAAAAATTCAAACTGTCTTATCAAATAGGAATATCTTCTCCAGACTAAATTAAAATTAAGTTGGGTTAAGCTTAAAACACTAACTAGCTAGGCTTCAAAAAGACAAAGGTCACTTGACCTTTAAGCCTGAGCCCAGGATAGTTTAGCTTGGTAATATGTGTGTGGTGTGGTCCAACCTTATGTAGAACTTAAGCCTTAAGCAAAAGCTTGAATGTCCCTCAGAGTCTAACCCTACACTAAAGTTAGGCTAATATATGCAACATAAATAAGCATTATTTCCACTGCAGGATTACTCTCCACCTAACACTACCAACCTATGTTCTTCCTCTTCAACTGAACACAAAGAAACCAATTTCTCATTCACCAAGGATATCAATCGTGCAATATATTCTTAAATTATGTACCTATGTACAACAACCTACTTATTTGTATACGTATTTCATATTATACACCTTTAATTTGCATTGATATCCAACATTTCTTATATAGAGCATTAACATAATGTATACATATTAATTCTTTAAAAGCCATATCGATCAAAGTGCAATATCCATTAAAGCAAACCACCAAGTTTCATCATACCAACAAAAAATGCATCATTGTATTGTAACATAAAAGAATTTAAGGAAAAAGTGATAAGAATTTGACTCCACCATAAAAGAAAGCAACATCATAGTGATAGGTTCATAAGTGGCTGAAAAGAACATGTAAGCAATCTTAAGGATAAACCTAGAAATGGAAAATGAAAACTACCATAAAAAAGTCTCCTACTTTAACAGTTTCTCAAGCTATACACATGACAATTGTCATGATATATATATGTTAATGGATGATTCTTTTTAATTGAAATTCTTGTTTATACTTTAATGTCATTAATTGATCATGGATTTATCCTTAATTTCTAGCTCAACTTAATGGATTCCATATGTACACTATGTTTACAATTGTTAAAGCTTTGTACAATATTGTTTTAGCATTACACTTTCTACATTTTCAAGTTAAGATCAAAATTAGAGAACAAGTATCACTTATTGTAAACTTTCTTCAACTTGTGTCATATCATGCACCACTATGAAGAATTGCATGGGAATTTAAATGTTTAACTGTTAACAAGTCTGATTTAATTGGGACCTACATTTTAAACTAGAGGATGGATTTTTGTTCCATGTTAAATGGCCTTGATAATTGTGTTTATTACCATTTTGATGGTAGATTAGCTGACTAGTTAGGATGTTCTAGTATGTCTATATAGTAAATGGTTGATTGACTGAAGCAGAATGGTGAAAGCTTGGAGTAAGCATAATTAGTAACCTCCTATAGGTTGGTAATGGTAGTATATGGTGTAGTCAACTCACTAACATATATTCTATATTATGTATAAATAAATTAACAACTATTATGCTTTCACATGCATTTTAGATTTTACTTTTAGAGTAAGGACCAAGGCCTGATATAGGCTGGTAGTATCTCAACCTTGCACCTATCTAATCTGTCATAGAATAGTAATTAAGTCTTACGTATGTCTATGGTCATATACCTGTAGAGGTTCATGAGGATATAAGTAGAATTAGATCCATATTGAATTTTCTAGCATTATAGTCTAAACGATTCCACTATACTGCAAACCTCTATGGAAGGTCTTGAATTCTTTTAATCATCTAAATTTTTAGGTTGCACATGTTTTGACTTTGAATATCATGTCTAGCTTTATGCTATGTGAATTATGGATTTATGGATAAATGTATTATAAAACCTAGGGTAGGCTTTACTCTAGTAAACAATCACACTTTTAAGAATCGACATTGTATAATATGCAAAACGTCATCATGATGCAGAGATAATCAACTATCCAAGATTTTTAAATTGATATTAAAAGTAACTACTGGCATTTAAGATAGGTAGAAAGTAACTGCACTGTATCACTATAATCCAAACGCTATCCAACCTACTATAACATCTAGTGTATGTAGAAATTGACATCAATCAACGAGTTTTAAAGATTACTTACTATTATCATTTTTCATTTCACCCTTTCATGCCAAAATGCCCTCTCCCCTTCGCTTACCCTCTATTTCCTTAGCATTTGGAAATATTTATCAATTGTTTTTCCTTTATTACTGATTAAAGATGTATTAGCATGGTAGTTTGCATCCCTAAAACGTTAAGCTTTTTTCTCTAGGGAGCTTATCTATCTCTATCCAATATATATTTTTTTTAAATAACATGGGATTTAGAATTTATGCTAGTTCACTGAGAACCTTGAATCAAATTTGAAGAAGCAACCAAGTTTAGTTACCCATATATGTTCAAATTTGCTTGTTAATTTCAATTGCTCTCTTAAGTTAATTCCAAGAAGCATCTCGCAAATGGATCAATAAAGATGCTTATTTTATTAGTTTGAAGAGGTTTTGTTTAACAATGAACACTTATATAATCAATCTAAATTATGATATATGAATTGTTTATTTGGTCCAAATAATAAGTAGAGCAATATAACTTGTAGACACCCATTTTTGTCTGGGCCATCATCTAGGGCATTGAAAGCAATTATTTTGAGCATCTTTGGATGCATGGGTCAATTTCTCATTATTTTTGACTAAGGTGAAGTAATACAAAGAGCCACAGCCGCATAGTCATATTGATGCATAGATATTGATGAGGAAGTTTATTATTATGCATGTTATGTTTCATTCATAACATTTTTGTCAAAACGTATGCTTGTTTGTTTCAAAAAAATCTAATTTTCCAAAAGGCCCTAAGTTATTTCTATGTTACCTCCAATAGATGGAGACTACAATGGATTTAATGTTTTCACTAAATTGGTCCTCCCATCATAGGTACAAATGAAAGTTCCCAAGTATGGATTCATATTTGAATAAAATGTTTTCTTAAAAAAATACCTATTTTTTTGGTTAAAAATTAAGCCTTGATCTTGAGTTCAGTACCTTTATTAGTGGCATGGTCAATGGATTATTTCATTGCCCCAAACTACTCTAGGATTGTAGAATGAATTCGTGACACCTTTGTCACCTATCCCTTACTATTATAGATGTTCAAACATCCTTGTCTTGAGTCTAGTCTTCAGAAGCCTAAAAATACTGAAAAACTTCTATGTTTTTGATTTGGCAATACTATGCCCACCATTAAAAAATTATTTTCAAGATAAAACATAGTTTTTTTGAATTTTTTAATATTTTTCCATGAAAGAGCATCGAATTACCTTTGCAACGATGCCTTTTTGGATGGAGGAGTTATGATTTTTCAAATCTTTGTTGTCCAGAACCCCTAAATTAGCAAACTATATTCTATTTGGGCTATTTCTACTACCAGATTTTTTTTTTAATTTTTTACGTATTGTTCCTAGAAAGTTAGTAAAATTCCCTCTCTTGAAAGGTATCATTTGTGATTTAATAATACCAAATGAGTTTGAAATGATTTTCTAAAGTATATTATGCCCTTCCCCTTCACAAGCTACCAGTGTCAAAATAAACCCAATTTTAAAATTAATTCCACCTAGAATGTGATTTTCAAGGATTTTTAGATTATTTTTATATTAAACCTTATCGAGTCACCATTCCACTAGTACCCCATTTGATTACCAACACCTCTGAATTTACCCAGAACAAATTCAAGAAAGGAGACAGCACGATATTGTCCGTTGTTTTTGCAATTAAAATCAACCTAACCTCTTGGACCATTTTTATCGAGTCTTTCGAACTTCTCAAAGTGTATTGAATTGACTCCATGTGAAGTTCATAATATAGCATAAGTCATCTAAACTCAGATCAAGGCTAAAAGAAAAAAGAATTTTATTCAAACTCTTTGGTTCTATTTTCGAAGTACCTTTTATCACAAAATATTCTTTTCTCCATAAATATTTAGACTTTTGTTTTTTAGGGATACTTCAATCCCATTTTTCTAAGAAATATTCCAATCCTACTTTTTATTCAAAACTTAAATTCTCTCTTAGACATTCTTGGGAATGCTAGTCTAAATTTTGTAGTAACTGTTGTACATTCATATTTTAAAATTATTTTCAAAAAGTATATGATAATGTCTCACGTTGGTATCTCTTCAATGTTTGATATGAAATATTCAAATATTCAAAATTTATTTTGGAGATTATTTCATCAAATATCCCTATGTTTTCTACATCTCCAGGGCTCATGGGTGACATAAATTTTCTTTAAAACTTGGATATATAATTTTCATAAAAATCCATGCATTAAATGGGATTATATCGAAATAATGATAAAGTGAAACCAATTAAATCAAAATCAAAGTGAGAAATAGTTAGTGAGTACCAACTTCAGGGGTTGTGGGGGTATTAATCCTTCCCTATGCATAACCAACTCTTGAACCCAACTAACAGATCTTTGTGGTAGCCTTGAAATTGATGTTTCAAGTTTTGCAACTCAAAAAAATATTTTCAATAGGCATCCAATGATGCCTAGCCCAAACTGATCTCGGTGGTGACTCTAAATTTATGTCCACCTTACAGTAGCCTCTCAAGATTAGTTGGATGAGTGATTTAGCTGATGGTTTTTCTCTCCTTCATATCACTATACCTAATTCAAATCTCGATTAAGGGATAACCCAAAGGCTTAACCATACCACCATATATGTCTTTTAAGTCACACACGCTCACTTTGGATCGTTTGAAGGCAAAGAGGTGCATAGTGATAGTTTGGCTACTCCATTAGGGATTTAATTAGAAATTTAGGCCTTTAAATATCTATGTCTTGCTCGGTTTTGGGTTTTTTGGCTTCTAACATTATTTAGATATAATCCTTTTTTATTTTTATCCTCTGACCTTTAATTTTTTATGGTTTTTATCCTATGAACATTAAGGATTACTATTCCTGATTGCATATCGATTTCAATATGGTAATATAAGGATAAAAGAAAAAGTTTGATTGTTTCCCTGACACATACCATGCACATGCATTAACACTAGATTTTGACCAAACTACATGGTGAGGTTAGTAGCCCAATTATTAAATGGAAGTGAGCTATCTGTCTTTATGAGTAATCTTTCGCATAGGCATGGCAAAACCTATTGAGGTGTAAATTACCCATATCTCTCTTGAGTACTAATCCACGTTTGTATAGGGAAATACATTCACTGCATCGAACCTATTTTGCCAAACCTGTGATGGGCTTAGGATTAAGGTGCCTCGGTTGTCCTTACTAGAGGATGAGCAATTTAGATACCAAGGCATCAACTTAAACCCATAAAGTAAACCCTATAAACCAAATCATGTCAAATCATACCAAAGCTAAAATAACTCAGAGAATAGGATCAGAGGGAAACATTTTTTACTTTTACTCCTATATACCATGGTGACATGGGCTGTGATGGACAAATATTATTGCCTGTATTTATTATTTTATTTCATAATCATTTTTAGGGAATGCCATTATGTCCTACAGCTAACCATTTACAATAAGTAGGTGATGACAAGCGAATGCCGTCACCTAAAATGCCTCAAGTCATCTTATAAAAGTCAAGCTATCATGCTCCCAAATGATGGCTTCACAACCCTACCATATGTGGTGACAAACAAATATCGCCACTTAATCGATCAATTTTGTCCCCACGAGGTACCTTGTTACTTATAAGGGCAATTTTTACTCGGACACAATGTTATACTATTTGTTTGCTATCATAATTGTCATGTTCGCCCCTAGGCATCATTTTGCCTATTGTTGGGGTAACTTTTATGATGCATTTTTGTTGCCTTTTTTTTCCTTCCCTTATTCTTATGCTTATTATTTTGTATGGTCACTAACTTGTTCTTCTTTTATTTTTTTGTTTTTTTGATGAATGCATCATTTCATCATAATCATCATCATCATGGGACAATTAGTCAATGGTTCAGTGTTCATCAAAGGGTGTCTATCATGAAGCAACAGTCCACTTATGATTTGTAGTCTTTTAAGGAAGTCTGAGCATGATTGGAGCATCGATAGCATGAAGATGGGGATGTTCTAAAGCTAAGGTATGTCTCATTGAT
>JBBYHM010237016.1:0-30358 GCA_038381775.1 Adansonia rubrostipa | reverse complement strand
ACAGGATAATCCTACCACTTTAGACAAGGCCTTATCCTCTCCTAATTTAAACCTTTGGAAAGAAGTCATTAATGATGCGATGGACTCTTTAATAACCAATAAAACATGGAAACTAGCAAACCTACCATAAGGTAGTAAACTTATAGAGTAAAAGGGTACTAAGAAAGAAATAGAAGCTTGATGGCTCAACTGATAGATATAAAGCCAGTCTCCTGGCTAAAGGCTTTAAATAAAAGGAGGACAAAGATTTCTTTGATACATTGTCCTCAGTAAGAGTTCTAATTACGGTTGCCACTATCAATGATTATGTTGGTGTAAGCCCTGTAAGCCGATCAGTTGAACTTGTAATACATTAGCATTTAGTTAATCATTTAATATAAATTATAATGATTAATGTAATATAAGGTATTTCTTTATCCTTAAGATTGACCTATTAGTAGTTAATTAAATCTTATGTAGATAAAGCCCATGAAGCACATTGGCTTTGCAAGGGAATTGTAAAGAGTTATATTGTAAGATTTAACTATGCAAGTGCACATATTGTAAACAGGTAATATAGTGAACAAGTAAAGTATTGTTCCTACGAGGAATTGAACTAATTTTTCTAAGTACTAAAATTAAAGCAATTTAATCTTATCCAAACAACTAATTAAGAGAACATTAAATAAAATTAAAATTAAAACTAAATTTGCCTATGTTGCAAAGAAAATAAATAGGGTTTACTTAATGAGAAAAGCCTTGGTTTACAATTTCCCTCAACAATTCTTTTGAATCTATTTTATCCTCTTAACTTGACTAATGATAATGAGTTGTTAACCTAGAGTTCTAATTTATTTATAAGTATCTTCCTATGGTCTTATAAAAATATCTCTTTTAACCAATTTATTATATTGTTATACAAATTGAATTAAAAGAAACTTATTAAGCTTAGAATCTAATTGTTGCAACGTAGTCCTGACATGAATCTTGACTAGCCTAACTTAAAATGGTGAATGTATCCATTGTTTCTATATAAATATCTATATATAATTATCTCCTTTTATTTCTAGGGGCCTATATCATGATTGCTATACTTTATTTTTCATACCTGGGGACTGAGTTGTCAAGATGAATCGCTCACCCGACCTTTCTGAATAGTCGTAACGACCATTTTTTTTTGAATCGCCACCAATTTGTTTTGGCTAGGTGAGATTGGACACCTACCGGAGTTTATATTTTAAGGATTATGAAACCAATAAAAACAAACTTTGAGGTCTATGCTCATACCAGAGATCACTTGAAAGGGTCCGGGAGTCGATTACAATCACAAGTAAGGATTGACCCTCTCGTGATGCCCGGTAATCGATACCTTATTAATCATGTGTTAAAACAAATTTGATTTTTATTTGATTTCAATATTCGATATTTAATTATAATTCTCGTAATATTTTATTAAAAAATTTATTATTACGAGGAAAGTAGAGTTTTATTACATTTTGAAATCACAAAATTATTCGTACCCCTGGGGAACCAAGTGGACACAAATTCTCTATTCTATCCTGCTGGAGAACCATGCGAAATACAAAAGGTTTTTTTTTTTTGAAATCGAAAATTCCCAACTTCTTATTTGAAAAAGGTATCTCGCTATTAAAATAATCCATAAATTCCTTATATATTCTGGTAGGAATCTTACCTATTAATTTAATTAGGAGACATTGCCTTATTTATAAAAATAATTTTATGATTAAAAATATGGACTTTATGACCTAGAAATGACCTGAAATGATGAACCTATTCTTAATGTGTACTTTTGACATGAAGGTATCTTAAGAATCACATAGGACTTTTTCTAACGTAAAATTACCAAAATGCCCTTAGGGTATACTTTCGACATAAAAGTATCTCGATAACCCTAGATGACATGAAAATGATTATGAAATGTTGAACTTATCCTAAATGCACATATTTAGCATAAAAGCACCCCAAGGACTACCTAAGACTCAATTCTAGTAAAATTACCAAAATACCCCTAAGGTATGCCTTCGACGAGAAAGTATCCTGGTAACCCTAAAGGACATGAAAATGATTATGGAAGGTTGAACCTATCTGAAATGCATATTTTTGGCATAAAAGCATCACAATGACAACCTAAGACTAAGTTCTAGCAAAATTACGAAAATGCCCTAAAGGTATATATTCGACATGAAAGCATCTCGATAACCCTAAAGGACATGAAAATGACTTTGGAAAACTAATTCAATCCTAAATATTCACCTTTTGCGTAAAAATGTCTCGATAACCAAAATTAACAAAATGCCCCTAGGGTATACCTTTGACATGAAAATATCTCGGTAACCCTAATAGACCTTAAAATAACCTTAGAAGGCTAAACCAATCATAAAATATTCACCTTTATCGTGAAAACATCATAGTGAGCAGAATTACCAAAATGCCCTTAGGGTATACCTTCAACATGAAAGTATCCCGGTAATCCTAATGGACCTTAAAATGACCTTAGAAGGCTAAAGCAATCCTAAAATATTCACCTTTGGCGTAAAAGCGTCCTAGTGAGCAAAATTACCAAAGCGCCCATAGAGTATACCTTCGACATGAAAGTGTCCGGGTAACCTTAATGGACCTTAAAATGTCCCTAGAAGGCTAAACCATTCCTAAAATATTCACCTTTGACGTAAAAGCATCTCGATGAGCAAAATTACAAAAATGCTCCTAAGGTATACCCTCGACATAAAAGTATCCCGATAACCCTAATAGACCTTAAAATGACCTAAAATGATGAAAAATAGATGAATTTAGTGTAAATGGAGAAGCTAAAAGTTTAAGTTGGACTTAAAATGCAAAATTTCCAATCAAGCCTCTAAATTTTTAAAAATTACATTTCGTATCATTTGGAAGACCGAACAAATATGAGAAGTTTTCAAAATTTCTATATCCCTACGGAAGGCCATAGAAATAATAAAAATCTTTAAAACTAGTAAAATATCTGTTTTGCCCCCTAAATATGAAATTTTGTTATTTAATCCCTAAACTTTTCTAAATTTTTATTTTAGTCCCCACATGATGAAATAACCAAAAAAATCATAAAATCACATGAAAATACATGTGGAAAATACAGCAAATATGTCAACAAGAATTTGGCCAAACACCTTGGCCTTAAAATAAAATTTTTTCCTACATTTTGCAAAATAGCCCTTAAATTTTCTAAATTTGCATTTCGACCCCCACATAAAAATAACATCACAATACATCACAAAAAATAATCAAATCAGCCAAGAATTAACCCAAAAATCACGGAAAAAATCTACATGGAGGTTTGGCCCAGCACTTTTGGTCATAAAAGAAAAATGCAAAACTGATAAAATAAAAAGAATTTTCCTAAAATGATTTAATCTGAATTAAATAATAATATTTTAGGAATTTTAAAAAGTATATACTTAGAAAAATCTTCGCAAAAAAATTCGTAGAGTAGAAAACTTCGTATTTCTAAGAAGGGAAAAATTTTAAAATTCATAACAAAGAAATGAATTTTAAAAAATTAATTTAATGGTAGTTGAATATGAATACTTAAAGAATTTGAAAATTTAAAGCTCAAGAAAATTACACCAAATTTTACAAATAGCGAAAAATTCGTATTCTAAAACCAAAAAAATTTTGAAAAAATTACATTAAAAATTATATAAAATTAATTAAATAAAACATATTATTCAAAATATTAATTTATAAAATGATAAAGATGAAAATAAAAAATTCAAAGTAATTCTATTAGAAAAATTTCAAAATTGATTACAAAAATGAGCAACATGACACCTTATGGTATAAAAAGGCAACAGGAATTTTTCATTGGATATTTCTAATTTTTTAGAGTGAATACCAGCATAAATACCATAAGATATCGGTAAAAATATACGAAGGTTAATTTCTTAAATTTAATAAAAAATTCTTAAAAAATTCTAAAAAATGAAAAATTTGACTATAATATCATCTGCAAAAATAGATTTTCAAACTTTGAAAAGAAATTATTAAAAAAATAATTTTCTCTTAAATATTCATTTTATATATCCGAAATTAGAGATTAAAATATGAATTTTTTTGTTACATGAACTTACGGCTGTTTAAATTATGACTAAAAAGGTCTTGAAAATGTCTTGTTTATTTGAAAAAGATCGTTCCCAACAAGGATGGCCATTAAGTTCTTAGTCTCGGGTATTTCAGTTATTAGAAAAGAGATACGAATGAAATTAGGTGTTTACAGCTGCCCCTCTTTGACCGTTGCTGAGAATCAGGAATAGAGCAAAGACCAAATAGACATAATTTCATTTAGGTCATTAAGCTTTGAAAAATAAACTAAACAAAAAATGAAAATAAAAGCTAATTAAGCCTGAGGAGAAATCTTAAATTAAACGGTGACTAAGGTGAGACCTAAGTTATAAGGAGTTGACTAGGACAAAACCAGGCTGGTCAAAGAATAAAAGAGGTTAATTACGATGAAACCATATAAGTCAACAGAAGTAAAGAGGTTAACCAATGCAAAACCTACAAGTCAATAAGGGTAAAGGGTTAACTGGTGCAAAATCTATAGGTCAATAAATAAATGATGATAAGTCAACATAGGTAAGAGATTGATCGAGATAAAATTAACAAGTCAACAAATAAAAGGGTTGATTGAGACAAAACCAATAAGTGAACATAGATAAAGGGTTGATCGGATAAAACCAACAAAGTCAACAAATATAAAGGGTTGATCGGGATAAAACCAACAAGTCAATAAGGGTAAAGGGTTAACTGGAGCAAAATATAAGTCAACAAATAAAAAAGGTTAACCGAGACAAAATTGACAAGTCAACATCCGTAAGAAATTGATCAAGGCAAAATCTATAAGTTAACAAATAAAAAAGGTTGACGACACGATACCGATAAGTCAACATCGATAAAAGATTGATCGAGATAAAACTAACAAGTCAACATAGGTAAAAGGTTGACCGGGACAAAACTGACAAGTCAATAAATAAGAAGGTTGACTGGGATGAAACTGACAAGTCAACATAGATAAAAGGGTTGATCAGGATAAAACTAACAAAGTCAACAAAGATAAAGGGTTGATTGAGACAAAACCAACAAGTTAAAAAATAAAAGGGTTGACGAGATAAAGATAACAAGTCAACAAAGATAAAATATTGATCAGGATAAATTGACAAAGTTAACAAAGATAAAAAAGTTAACCGAGATAAAACCAGTAAGTCAACGAGTAAAATGGTTGACTGGGATAAAGTCGACAAGTTAATAAAGAGAAAAGGGTTAACTGGGATAAAACTGATAAGTCAATAGGGAAAAAAGGGTTGAGTAGGACAAAGCCAACAAGTTAACAAGGATAAAAGGTTGATTGGGACAAAGCTGACTAGTCAACGAGAAAAAAAATTAGCTGGGACAAGGTCGACAAGTCAACAGAGATAGAAAGGTTGACTGGGACAAAGTCTATAAGTCAACAAGGATAAAAAGGTTGACTGGGATAGAGCCGATAAGTCAACATGGAGCAAAAGATTGATTGGGACAAAGCTGACAAGTCAACAGGGATAAAAGATTGACTGAGAGAAAGTCAACAAGTCAACAGAGAGAAAAAGTTAACTGGGAGAAAGTTAACATGTGAACAGGGATAGAAAGGTTAACTAAGACAAAGCCAACAAGTCAACAGGGATAAAAAGGTTGATTGGGATAGAGCCAACAAGTCAACAGGGTGAAAAGGTTGACCGAGACAAAGCTGACAAGTCAATAAGGATAAAAGGGCGACTGGGACAAACAAACAAGTTAACAAGGAGAAAAAGTTGATTGGGACAAAGCTGATAAGTCAACAAATATAAGGGTTGGTGAAACATTTAAGGATTTATCAATTATTAAAATGAAGTGCTTCACTGACTTAAATCCCACTCCATCTACCTTTGTCATAGGATTGCATGAAGGGGTGATAAAAACTCTTTTAAATGTTTCGAATGTCATCATCGAAGTATTCAAAAACATATTTTTGGATGCTTCAAATATCACTAGCGAAGCTTTGAAAACATTTTCCCTGATGAAAACTTTTGAATGCTTCAAATATCACCGTCAAAGTTTCCTCAAAGCCTTTTTCACCTACCTTACCATAGGATCACATGAGAAGATGATAGATTTCTTTAGAGAATTATTCATTCTTTCTTGAAAAGTCATCAAATATTAAATATTAGATATTAAATTAATGTTAATTAATTCAGTGATATAACTTATACAATTGGGTAAATATCTGTTCAGGCATATTTCTTTACTTCTACAAAATCATGAAAAGTATCATATTTCATCAAAATTTTAGGATTTATGGAATAGATCACCTTCTCATTCTGACCTTAGGAAAAAATTGATCAAAATCTATGAAAATTCCAAAACAATTTCAACCATGGATTTTCCAATATCAATGGTAAGGGATATGATGTTAAAACTTTCTTTTAATGGATGATCACCATTTGAGACTTCTTTGAATAAGATGAAGGAATGAATTTAGAGGCATAAATGGGTGACACTACTAAAATTTATCTTGAAGAAATTGATATGACAAAGTCGAGGTTTACCAAGACCAAATTCATATGGATGTTCATTTAAAGAATTCCTTGAAAAATAAACAATAAGTTATAACGTCCTTTTAATCTTCAAATACAATAGCCTAACAGGTGTTAAACTAATGCTAGTAAACACCAAGACTCAAAGGATTGATCTGAAAGGCTTTTGGTAAGTATTAATTGTTAAAATTATGTACAACGTTTTAAAAGGTTATTTGGAAAGGAATCAATGCCAGGGCATTTGACTTAACCTTTTGTTAAGGTCAAGAAATTTTCAAAGGTTTATGTTCATTTTTGAATTAGGATGATGGGTTTTCTCTGATTGGTGACTATCTTTGTTGATTTAGGAGGAATTTTTAGGCTTTTAAGCCTGCCCCATCATATTATTAAAGACTCAAAAATCATTGAAAAAGATGAAATTTTAAAGAGCTTCCTAGGAATAGCCCGATAGCCTAGACAGCTATGTCTGATTAAAATAGACTTTGTTAGGTATGTAATGTAGCCATGGTTCAGGGGTTAGAAAGAAAAGGATAAATAGTCCCAAATAAAGTGTTTAAAGGTAATTGCATGTGCATCGAGGTTTAGTTCTTTTCAGAATAAGTTGATTTCGGCATGTCTTTCAAGATGAACAAATCTTTTTTCTTCAACAACTTTTGTTTTCTTCATTTTTCTTTATTTCTCATTTCTCTTTCTTCAAAACTTTCATTGTTCTTTATTCTGAAAGAACTTGAATTTTTTTCATTCTTCAATTGGAATATTTGAACTTGAAATTTAAACTTTCTTTTTTGTTCAAAATTTACTTCATGACATCTGATTTGTTCTTTTCATAACTTTATAATGAAATTTGCCCTTTCTAATCTTGAAGCTTTCCTTCACATGCCGTCAATGTGGAGCCTGATCCTTGATTAGGGTTTAAAGAAAGAAAATAAACAATCAAGCTTAAAGAGGATTACAAATGGAATAATTTTCTATATTTAAGAAAAGATAGAGAAAAAAAGCCATTTTTCATTACAAACATAGCCATTTGAATTGGTTAAGCATTTTGCTGAGAAAAAAATGTTTATTTTTTTTCAAAATCATTTTGAATACTTCAATAGCATGATGCTACATCAATAAAGGCTAAATGCCTTTCAATATGATTGGCTTCATAGCCATCAACGACTAGTTGAGCCTCTAAAAAAGAAAATTAGATTAGCTTAGAAAAAATCTCAAATTTCATATCTTACATATCAAAAATTGGTTCAAAAAGGTTTGTCCAAAAGGAAAAAGAGATTTTGGCTTGTGTTCACTCCTATTCTTCCTGAATTAAAGGATTTGAAGGTGTCATGAAAATTATGGCAAAAAATTATCAAAATAAGGGAAATCTCGAATTTATTTTAAAGCATGTCAAACTATCAATATCTGAATCTTTTAAGAACATAGCCTATTTGTTCAACCTTCAAGGAATCCATAGAAAAGAACATTTGGGTGTGGAAAGTCTATAGTGATGAAAGGCGTATAGTTAAATGTTTGAGAGAATTATATATGTAAAAGTGAAAGACCTTTTTTAGAAAGCTCAAACTAATGGTGATCACCCACCAAAGAAAAATTTTCCAAAATGTTCTCATTATCCTAAATATTGGAAATCATTATGGACAAAATTAATGGTTAGTGAAGCATGCATACTATTTACAAATCAAAATTCATTTCATAAGAAATGTAAAAAATTTTGAAGTTGAGATAAAAATTGCCCTTGATTGGCATACTACCAAAAGGTCGATGACCTTTAGACCAATCATTGTTGATAAACGTCCTCTAACTTCAAATTTTTGCTAGATTGACATCCTTGAGGGCTGAGTTGTAAAACAGCTAGTGGAACATCAAAAGGTGTATCAAACTCTAAGTTCTCAAACTTGAAAATTCCATAAAATGTGTGGTTATTTCCTGTTATCTCAATCATGCCATGAGCACAACCATTATATGGGACCTGATTCTTTAGTAGATTCTTTAACAGAAAAGATGAATCTAAAGGCTCATTGCATGGCAAAGAATCATCCAAAATTCAATTTGGAATTTACAATAGCTTGTGATCTTCTACCAACCATGTTGATACTCTAAATTATCTTCACATTGAACAGGATGCATTGTTGATGGAATCCTTAGACAAAAAGTGTTGCAACATGATGCTTGAATTATACCACCTTGCGTAGGGAGTTTTCCAAGTTTTGTTGGAATGGTAGAGATCATCTGATTCTATTAAGATTGCTAAACAATGAAAGGCCAGGGTCGAGGACACCGTCTAAATGGATTTCCTTGTTTTCTCAACTTTTTAAGGTCCTATCAGCTATGGTAGAATTACTTTCTCATCCCACATATGCTATCTGTTGGCCATTGGTTAGCATGAATGTGTATTATGGGATCGGCTTCCATATACCGAACACCATAAAGTGGTTGGCTTTCAGCTTGCACTTCCCCAAATCCTCGACAAAAGTGTTGTTATGATATAGGACTATTTGTAATAATAACAATTTTTTAGTTATGGTTTTGCTTTTGTAGGACCTTTCGTTCTTGTTAAAGTTAAAGACACCAATTCTGCTTTTATGCAATGATTTTTACATATGCCTTTAATGAAAGGGAACCAATATTAGTGTCCACTGACTATATATCTTAAATGTTAAAGAATTGTCTTTAAGCTTGTACTTCCCCGAATCCCCGGCAGGATTATAAATAATATGTTATTAGGTGCAAATGGACTTGCTTCTTTTGAGAAACTTCATCGAGCTTGCAGTTTATGATGTCTTCCATTTCATGATTTGTGTTACTTCACCTTAAAAAAAATGAAAAAAGAACTTAAATTAGTATGCATGAATACATATATCGTGTCAACATTTATCTTTATTATTATGCATGTATGTATGTCAATAAATGAAAAAATATATATGAATGAACAAATATATAAATAAGTGAATGAGACATGATTCAACAGACATAAAGATTATTGTAGAAGTAGGAATCCGAAGGACTTGAGTCATGACTCAATAGCATTGTACCATTTACCAAAATTCTCTACCTTATCCATTGATTGTGGTCATACATAGTTATATTTACAAAATTCAAAAGCAAAGTAACAAAAAGAATTGCTCTTGCAAATATTACATGTTCCTAACTGTGTTGTGCTTCTAAGGGATTTTTGAGAACCCTAATCATTCATTTTTTTAATCCTATATTCACAAAATATGGCAAGTAGTCCAAAAAGTTATCTTTTCAATCATTTTATTTCCCCCGTATTCTAATACTTCCAATATTTGATCTTTCTTCTTTCATGTAAACCCCAACCATTTTTATTACTCTATTGAGTAGATTTTCCATTCGACGGACTTTATGGTTGAACTCTTCTTAGATGAACATGAATGTATTGACTTTTGCCTCTAAATTATCACCCATCTCTTGATTCTTGCAATATAATAAATGAAACTAATTAATACATTATGGAAATTATAAATGCTTGAATATATAAGAATGTGAAATTTGCAGGTGCATGAATGAATTTACAAGTTTCCATAGGATATATATAACAAATTAATAAATGAAAAATATATCATAATAACACAACATACAATTAATAACATAAAGAAAATCAAATCATAACAGTAAAAGCTTAGAAGCATTCCCCCATGTGTACTTAATTTTGTATCCTCTAGAACCGGGTATGGCTCTAACTAGGTGAGTCTTTTGTAGCTCATTACATGAGGCTTGGGTTAGATATCTAAATAGGTTCTCGAATTGTTCCTCAAGTCCGAAAAGAACTAATGAGGTATCCTAATCCTTACCCCTCGTAAGTTTGTATTGGAAAGGATTCAATTCAAGTGGGAGTATCTTTCATGCCTATAATGAGGCTAACACCTTGGGCAGGCGTAGGAATTTACACCTAATAGGATTTTCACTAGCCCAAATAGAGGCTAACACCTCAGAAGGCAGAGCTACTTCACCCCCTCTTAAAATATTGGGCACCTATGCCCTTTTCATATATGTGGAAAATAATCTAATGCATATGTATTTGCACAGTGTGTGCGAGGGAATAACTTACCTTTTATGACTTGACACTTTTCAAAAATAATAAAACCCATATCCTAAATTCCCCCTAAAAATAATGCTACAAAAGAAACAAAAAGGGGTTAGTGAAAAATATGAACAATATATATCGAATTTATAAGTTGGAAATACAATAAAATTTTTATTTTGAAAAAAGCAGGAATTATAGTTAAATATTGGTTGAAACCAAATTAATCAAAATTTAGTCAACATGTAATTAATTTTGGGCCTAACTTTCTAACTCATCCCCAGAGGAGTCCCCAAGCTGTCCCAACGTGACCCTGACATGAATCCTGACCAGCCTGACTTAAAATGCCAAATTGATCCATTGTTTCTACATAAATATCTATATATAGTTATTTCATTTTATTTCTAGGGGCCTATATCATGATTACTATACTTTATTTTTTGTACCTAGGGACTGAGTTGTCGAGATGAATCGCTCACCCGACTTCTGTAAATAGTCGTTATAAAACGACCATTTTTTTGAGTCGCTACCAATTTGTTTTGGATAGGTGAGATTGGATACCTGCTAGAGTTTATATTTTAAGGATTACGAAACCCATAAAAACAAACTCCAAGGTCTGAGCTCATACCAGAGATCACTTGAAAGGGTCCAAGAGTCGATTACAATCACAAGTAAGGATCGACCTTCTCGTGATGCTTGACAATCGGTACCTTATTAATCATGTGTTAAAATAAATTTGATTTTTATTCAATTTCAATAATGATATTTAATTATAATTCCTATAATATTTTATTAAAAAAATTTATTTTTCCAAGGAAAGTCAGGTTTTATTGCATTTTGAAATCACAAAATTATTTGTAACCCCCAGGGAACCAAGTGGACATGAATTCTCTATTGTATCTCACAGGAGAACCATGTGAAATACAAAAGATTTTTTTTAAAATAAAAAATTCCCAACTTCCTATTTGAAAAGGGTATCTCACTATTAAAATAATTCGTAAAATTTCTCACATATTTTGATAGGAATCCTATGTATTAATTTAATTAGGAGACATTGCCTTATTTATAAAAATAATTTTATTATTAAAAATACAGACTTTATGACCTAGAAATGACCTACAAAGATGAACCTATTCTTAATTTGTACTTCTGACATGAAAGTATCTTAGTAATCACATAGGACTTAGTTTTAACGTAAAATTATCAAAATACCCCTGAGGTATACCTTTGACATAAAAGTATCTCGGTAACCCTAAATGACATGAAAATGATTATGGAAGGTTGAACCAATCCTAAACGCACATCTTTAGTATCAAAGCACCTCGACGACTACCAAAGACTCAGTTTTAGTGAAAATACCAAAATGCCCCTAAGGTATACCTTCGACATGAAAGTGTCCCGGTAATCCTAAAGGACATGAAAATGATTATGGAAGGTTGAACCTATCTTAAATGCATATCTTTGGCATAAAAGTATCACGATGACAACCTAAGACTAGGTTCTAACAAATTTACCAAAATGCCCTGAAGGTATATCTTCGACATGAAAGCATCTCGATAACCCTAAAGGACATGAAAATGACCTTGGAAAACTAATCCAATCCTAAATATTCACCTTTTGCATAAAAGCGTTTCGATAAGTAAAATTAACAAAATGCCCTTAGGGTATACCTTCGACATGAAAGTATCCCGGTAACCCTAATGGACCTTAAAATGACCTTAGAAGGCTAAACCAATCCTAAAATATTCACCTTTGGCATAAAAGCGTCTTAGTAAGCAAAATTACCAAAATGCCTATAGGGTATACTTTCAACATAAAAGTATCCCGATAAACCTAGTGGACCTTAAAATAACCCTAGAAGGCTAAACCAATCCTAAAATATTCACATAAAAGCATCTCGATAAGTAAAATTACCAAAATACCTTTAAAGTACACCTTCGACATGAAAGTATCCCGATAACCCTAATGGATCTTAAAATGACCTAAAATGATGAAAAGTATGAATTTAATCTAAATGGAAAAGCTAAAAGTTTAATTCAAACTTAAAATGCAAAATTTCCAATAACAATTTAAATTTTTGAAAATTACATTTCGTATCCTTTGAAACATCGAGCAAATACGAAAAGTTTTCAAAATTTTTATATCCCTACAGAAGGCCATAGAAATAATAGAAATCTTTAAAACTGGTAAAATGTCCATTTTTCCCCGTAAATATGAAAATTTGCTATTTAGTCCATAAACTTTTCTAAATTTTCATTTTAGTCCCTACATGATGAAATAATAAAAAAAATCATAAAATCACATGAAAAATACATGTGGAAAATACAACAAATATGTCAACAAGAATTTGACCAAACAACTTGGCCTTAAAACAATTTTTTTTTTACATTTTACAAAATAGCCCTTAAATTTTTAAATTTGCATTTTGACCCTACATTAAAATAACATCCCAAAACATCACAAAAAATAATCAAATTAGCCAAGAATTAACCCAAAAATCATGGAAAAAAAATCTACATGAAGGTTTGGCCAAGCACTTTTAGTCATAAAACACGATTTTTGCATATTTTGCAATTTAGCCCGTAAATATTCTAAAATTGCAAAATGGCCCTTTAGATGTTAAAATCACCTAAAACATGTTCCAAAACACACATAATAAGTTTTCTGACAGTGAAGTCTTGACCAAACCAAAAATAGCAAAAAAAAAGTTTACGCATTTTATGATTTAATCTCTAAAATTTCTAATATTTACAAAATAGGCTAAAAATCATAAAATTAACACAAAAGTAAGCATAAAATCATCACCAAAAAATCCTATTAAATTCAGCCAAGTGAAGAAAAAACTATCATTAAATATTTTCTCAACACAAAGTCAAAAAAACAACCATGAATAAATATCATTAACTCAGATACAAAAATAAAATCATAAAAAATAAATATGTAAATTAGCATAATAACACAGAAATATTAAGAATAACTATATAAACAAAAACAAATATATACAACATAACTAACATTTCATTAACAACAACAATATTTCATAAAAAATATGAAGCTTTAACTAAAAAAATTAAATATAACAATAAATATATCGAAAATTGTTCATTGTCAACATGTTAGCCTTTCAACATTGATAAAAATCCATGAGCTTAACTTGATTTTGACTCACAACAAAGAAGAAAAATGATGGGAATAAGCAAAAATTACAAGATTTCTACATGAAATTACCTTGAAAGACTTGAAAACTTAAAACACATGAGAAATTTTAAGAAAAATAGCTAAATTTGGCCATGGAAATCCTTAGCAACTTATGAAACTTCTCCCATGGTTTTTCAAGATGGAAACATCGGCCAAGAAGGTGGTGGTGGACCCTTTTGCTGTTGGCTTCTGCCCCATTTTGTTTGATTTTTTTCTTTCATTTATTATATGTAATAATTTCTTGATTTTTTTTTCATTTTTAATTTGATTTCTTTGAGATATGATTTTATTTTTGACAAATTGATTAAATTTAAACTTATAACTCTTGTCTCCTTGCGATGTCATGCATGATATCATTGATTTTTATAGATATTTTGAGTGATATTTTTATATAATATCCAAAATTATACCATAAAAATTAACTATAAGAACTAAATTGTAAAAAATTAAAATTATCTTGTTTAAAATAAAAATTTCATATAATAAATTTAATTCAATTTAATAATAAAAACAATTCTTTTATGTACGAGGAAAACATTGAAATAGAAAACTTACAAAATTTTACGAGAAAAAAACATTTACTAAGAAAAATTGTTACATGTAAAAAATGTAAAATTCATAAAATAAATTAAATTTTGAAAAACTGATTTAATCTGAACTAAACAACGATATTTGACGAATTTTAAAAGTTATAAACTTAAAAAAAAATCCTATTAAGGAAATTTATGAAGTGTAAAACAAGTATCCTGGTAACAAGAAAAAATTTTAAAACTCATAAAATAAATTAAATTTTTCAAAACTGATTTAATATGGATTAAATAATAATATTTAAAGAATTTTAAAAATTATAAACTCAAAAAAATCGTACCAAAAAAATTTTCGGGTAAAAAAACTTCGGATCTTGATAATAGAAGAAATTCTAAAACTCATAAAATAAATTAAAATTTTCAAAACTAATTCAATATGAATTAAAAAATAATATTTAAAGAAATTTAAAAATTAAGAACTCAAAAAAATCTCATTGAAAAAATTTATGCAGTATAAAACCTGTATCTTGGTAACCAAAAACTTTTAAAACTCATAAAATAAATTGAATTTTTAAAAAATCATTTAATATGAGTTAAAAAATAATATTTAAAGAATTTTGAAAATTATAAACTAAGAAAAATCTTTCCAAAAAATTGCGGAGTAAAAAACTTCATATTTTAAAAATAAAAGAATTTGAAAAGAAAAATACAAAACTGATAAAATAAAAGAAATTTTCCTAAACTGATTTAGTATGAATTAAATAATAATATTTTAGGCATTTTAAAAAATATAAACTTAGAGAAAATCTTCCCAAGAAATTCATGGAGTAGAAAACTCCGTATTTCTAAAACGAAAAAAATTCTAAAATTCATAACAAAAAAATGAAATTTAAAAAACTAATTTAATGGCAGTTGAATGTGAATATTTAAGGAATTTGAAAATTTAAAACTTGAGAAAATTACACCAAAAATTTTACAGATACGAAAAGTTCGTATTCTAAAACCAAGAAACTTTTCAAAAAATACATTAAAAAATATATAAAATGAATTAAATAAAACATGTTATTCAAAATATTAATATATAAAATGATAAAGATGAAAATCTAAAATTTGAAATAATTTTATCAAAAAAAATTTCACAAGTACAATACTCGCAATACTGTGAAAAAATTCAAAATTGATTACAAAATGAGCAACTTGACAACTTATGGTATAAAAAGTCAACACAAAATTTTCATTGGATATTTCTAATTTTTCTGAGTGCATACCAGCATAAATACCACACAAGTATCGATAAAAATATACGAAGGTCAATTTCCAAAGTTTAACAAAAAATTCTCAAAAAATTCCTAAAAATGGGAAATTGACTATGATATCATCCGAAAAGATATATTTTTAACATTTGAAAAGAAATTATTAAAAAAATAATTTTTTCTCTTAAATGTTCATTTTATATATCCAAAATTAGAGATCAAAATATAAATTTTTTTTGTTACATGAAGTTATGACTGTTTAAATTATGACTAAAAAGGTCTTGAAAATGTCTTGTTCATTTGAAAAAGATCATTCCCAATGAGTATGGCCACTAGGTTTTGGGTCTCAGATATTTCAGATGATTTGAAAAGAGATCCGAATGAAATTAGGTGTCTACAGGTGCCCTTCTTTGACCATTGCTAAAAATCAGGAATAGGGCAAAGACCAAATAGACATAATTTCATCGTTAAGCTTTGAAAAATAAACTAAAATAAAAATGAAATAAAAGCTAATTAGGCTTGAGGAGAAATATTAAATTAAACGGTGATTAGGGCGAGACCTAAGTCATAAGGAGTTGACTAGGACAAAACCACGCTGGTCAACAAATGAGAGAGGTGGTCAACAAATGAGAGAGGTTGATTGCAATGAAACCATATAAGTCAACAAAAGTAAAGGGGTTGACCAATACAAAACCTAGAAGTCAATAAGAGTAAAGGGTTAACTGGAGCAAAATTTATAGGTTAATAAATAAAAGACAACAAGTCAACATAGGTAAGAGGTTGACCGGGATAAAACCAACAAATCAACAATAAAAGGGTTGACTGGGATAAAACTGATAAGTCAACATAGATAAAGGGTTATTGGATAAAATCGACAAAGTTAACAAAGATTAAGGGTTAACCGAGACAAAACCAACAAGTCAATAAGAGTAAAGGGTTGACTGACGCAAAATCTATAAGTCAACAAATAAAAAAGGTTGATCGAGACAAAATCGACAAGTTAACATCGGTAAGAAATTGATCAGGGCAAAATCTATAAGTCAACAAATAAAAAGGGTTGACTGACATGAAACTGATAAGTCAACATCGGTAAGAGATTGACTGGGATAAAACTAACAAGTCAACATAGGTAAGAGATTGACCAGGACAAAATCGACAAGTTAATAAATAAAAGGGTTGACCGGGATGAAATCGATAAGTCAACATAGATAAAAGGGTTGATCAGGATAAAACTGACAAAGTCAATAAAGTTAAAGGGTTGACTGGGACAAAACCAACAAGTGAACAAATAAAAAGTCTTGATCAGGATAAAAATAACAAGTTAACATATAAAATATTGATCGGGATAAACCAACAAAATGAACAAAGATAAAAAATTTGACTGGGATAAAACTAGCAAGTCAACGAGTAAAAAAGTTGATTAGGACAAAGATGATAATTCAACAAGTAGAAAAGGGTTAACTGGGATAAAGTTGACAAGTCAACAAGGATAAAGGTTGACTGAGATAAAGTCAACAAGTCAACAAAGAGAAAATGGTTGACTAGGACAAAGTTGATAAGTTAAAAAGGATAAAAGGATGACTGGGACAAAGTTAATAAGTCAACAGGGAGAAAAATTGATTGGGACAAAGTCAACAAGTCAACAAGGATAGAAAGGTAGATTGGGACAAAGCCAACAAGTCAATAGGGATAAAAAGGTTGACTGGGATAGAGCCAACAAGTCAACAGGAGAAAAGGATTGATTAGGACAAAGCCGACAAGTCAACAGGGATAAAAGGTTGACTGGGACAAAGCTGATAAATCAACAAGGAGAAAAAGTTAACTGGGACAAAATCGACATGTCAACAGGGATAGAAGGGTTAATTGGGACAATGCCAACAAGACAACAAGGATAAAAGGGTTGACTGGGATAGAGTCGACAAGTCAACAGGGAGAAAAGGTTAACCAAAACAAAATTCACAAGTTAATAGGGATAAAAGGGAAACTGAGACAAAGTCGACAAGTCAACAGAAAGAAAAAGTTGATTGGGATAAAGCCGACAAGTCAATAAATATATGGGTTGGTGAAATGTTTGAGACTTAATCAATTATCATAATGAAGCACTTAACTAACTTAAATCCCACTCCACCTACCTTAGCCATAGGATTGCATGAAGGGGTGATAAAAACTCTTTTAAATGCTTTGAATGTCATCATCAAAGTATTGAAAACATATTTTTGAATGCTTTGAATATCACAAGCGAAGCTTTGAAAACATTTTCCTTGATAAAAACTTTTGAATGCTTTGAATATCAGCATCAAAGTTTCTTCAAAGCTTTCATGACCTACCTTACTATAGGATCAGGCGAAAAGGTAATAGATTTCTTTAGAGAATTGTTCAATCTTTCCTGAAAAGTCATCTAATATTAAATATTAAATTTGTGTTCATTAATTCAGTGATATAACTTATGCAATTGGATAAATTGCTCATGGCATATTTGCTTACTTCTACGAAATCATGAAAAGCATCATATTTCATCAAAATTTCAGGATTTATGGAATGAGATCACCTTTTCATTTTGACCTTGGGAAAAAATTGATCAAAATTTATGAAAATTCCAAAACAATTTCAACCATGGATTTTCCAATATCAAGGATAATGGATATGATTGTGATGGATGACCACCATTCGAGACTTCTTCGAATAAGACGAAGGAATGAATTTAGAGGCACAAATGGGTGACACTACTAAAATTTATCTTAATATGACAAAGTCAAGGTTTACCAAGATCGAATTTAGATGGATGTTCATTTAAAGAATTCCTTGAAAGAGAAACAATCAAGTTATAACATCCTTTTAATCTTCAAATACAATAGCTTGATTGGTGTTAAGCTAATGCTAGTAAACACCAAGACTTAAAGGATTGATCTGAAAGGCTTTTGGTAAGTATCAATTGTTAAAGTTAGGTACAAAGTTTTAAAAAGTTATTTGGAAAGGAATAAATGCTAGGGCATTTGACTCAACCTTTTGTTGAGGTCATGAAATTCTCAAAGGTTTGAGGTCATTTCTGAATTAGGATAATGGGTTCTCTCTGATTGGTGACTATCTTTGTTGATTTAATAGCAATTCTTAGGCTTTTAAGCCAACCCTATCATTTTATTAAAGACTTAAAAATCATTCAAAAAGATGAAATTTTAAAGAGCTTCCTAGGAACAACCCGATAGCCTAAATAGCTATGTTTGATCAAAATGGACTTTGTTAGGTATGTAATGTAGGCCATGGTTCAGGTTTTAGAAAGAAAAAGATAAATAGGCCCAAATAAAGTGTTTAAAGGTAATTGAATCAAGGATTATTTCTTTTCAGAATGAGTTGATTTTGGCATGTCTTTCAAGATGAGCAAATCTTTTTTCTTCAGCAACTTTTGTTTTCTTCATTTTTCTTTATTTCTTTTTTTCCTTTCTTCAAAACTTTCATCGTTCTTTATTCTAAAAGAACTTGAATTTTTTTTTCATTCTTCACTTGGAATATCTGAACTTGAAATTTAGACTTTCTTCTTTCTTCAAAATTTACTTCATGATGTATGATTTGTTCTTCTCGTAACTTTGTAATGGAATTTGCCCCTTCTAATCTTGACGCTTTGCTTCACTTGCCCCCAGTATGGAGGGTGATCCTTGATTAGGGTTTAGAGAAATATAAATAAACAATCAAGTTCAAAAAGGATTACAAATAGAATAATTTTTTATATTTAAGAAAAGATAGAGAAAATGAGCCATTTTTCATTTCAAACATAGCAATTTTTTCATTTCAAACATAGCAATTTGAACTGGTTAGGCATTTTGCTAAGAAAAAAAAGTTTTTTTTTTCAAAAGCATTTTGAATACTTCAATAGCATGATTCTGCATCAATACACGCTTAAAATATTTCCTTCAATATGATTGGCTTCATAGCCACCAACGATTGGTTGAGCCTCTCAAAAAGAAAATTAGATTGGCTTGGAAAATATTTCGGATCTCATATCTTACCTATCAAAAATTGGTTTGAAAAGGTTTGTTCAAAAAGAAAAGGAGATTTTGGCTTACGTTCACTCTTATTCTTCCTGAATTGAGGATTTCGAAGTGTCATGGAAAACTATGGTAAAATATTATCAAAATAAAGGAAATCTTAAATTTATTTTAACACATTTCAAACTATCAATATCTAAATCTTTTAGGAACATAACCTATTTCTTTGACTTTCAAGGAATCCATAGAAAAGAACATTTAGGTGTGGAAAGTCTATCATGATGAAAGGTTTATAGCTAAATGCTTGGGAGAATTATATATGTAGAAGTAAAGGACTTTTATGAGAGAGCTCAAACTAATGGTGATCACCTACCAAAGAAAAATTTTCCAAAATGTTCTCATTATCCTAAATATTGGAAGTCATTATGAACAAAATTCATGGTTAGTGAAGCATACATACTATTTACATATCAAAACTCATTTCATAAGAATTGTAAAAAATTTTGAAATCAAGATAGAAATTGCCCTTAATTGGCATACTACCAAAAGGTTGATGACTTTTAGACCAATGATTGTTGATAAACATCCTCTAACTTCAAAATTTTGCTAGATTGACATCCCTAAGGGCTGAGTTGTAAAATAGCTAGTTGAACATCAAGAGGTGTATAAACTCTAAGTTCTCAAGCTTGAAAATTCCAGAAGATGTGTGGTTATTTCTTATCATCTCGATCATGCCATGAGCACAGCCATTATATGAGACTTGATTCTTTAGTAGATTCTTTAGTAGAAAAGATGAATCCAAAAGCTTATTGCATGGTAAAGAATCATCCGATAATTCAAGTTAGAATTTAGAAAAGCTTGGGATCTTCTACCGAGCATGTTGATACTCTGAATTATCTTCACAATGAATAGCATGCATTGGTTGATGGAATCCTTAGACAAAAAGTGTTGCAACATGATGCTTGAATTATACCACCTTAGGTAGGGAGTTTTCTAAACACAAAGTCATAAAAAAAAACCATGAATAAATATCATCAACTCAAATACAAAAATAAAATCATAATAAAATAAATATATGAATATGTAAATTAGCATAATGACATGGAAAAATTAAGAATAACCATATAAACATAAACAAATATATACAACACAACTAACGTTTCATTAACAACAATAATATTTCATAAAAAATATGAAGCTTTAACTAAAAAAATTAAATATAACAACAAATATATTAAAAATTGTTCATTGTCAACATGTTAGCCTCTCAACATGGATGAAAATCCATGAGCTTAACATGATTTTGATTCACAACAAAGAAGAACAATGATAGGAATAAGCGAAAATTACAAGATTTCTGCATGAAATTACCTCGAAAGGCTTGAAACCTTAAAACCCATGAGAAATTTTAAGAAAAATAGCTAAATTTGGCCATGAAAATCCTTAGCAATTTATGAAACTTCTCCCATGGTTTTTCAAGATGGAAGCATCAGCCAAGAAAGTGGTGGTGGACCCTTCTGCCATTGGTTTCTCCTCCATTTTCTTTAATTTTTTCTTTCATTTATTATATGTAATAATTTCTCGATTTTTTAATTTGATTTGTTTGAGATATGATTTTGATTTTTGATAAATTGATTAGATTTAAATTTATAACTCTTGTCTCCTTGTGATGTCATGCATGATATCATTGATTTCTATAGATATTTTAAGTGATATTTGTATATAATATATAAAATTATACCGTAAAAATTAAATATAAGAACTGAATTGTAAAAATTAAAAATTATCTTTTTTAAAATAAAAATTCCATATAATAAATTTAATTCAATTTAATAATAAAAACCATTTTTTATGTACGAGGAAAACATTGCAAAATTTACGAGAAAAAATATTTACCAAGAAAAATTATTACATGTAAAAAATGCACAATTCATAAAATAAATTGGATTTTGAAAAATTGATTTAATGTGAACTAAACAACAATATTTGAAAATTTTTAAAAATTATAAACTTAAGTCCTACTGAGGAAACTTACGGAGTGTAAAACCCATATCCTGGTAACAAGAAAAAAAATTCTAAAACTCATAAAATAAATTAAATTTTTTAAAACTATTTTTAACGTGGACTAAATAATAAAATTTAAAGAATTTTGAAAATTATAAACTCAGAAAACTCCTACCAAAAAAATTTACGGGTAAAAAAACTCTTGATCTCGATAACAGAAAAAATTCTAAAACTTATAAAATAAATTAAATTTTTCAAAACTGATTCAATATGAATTAAATAATAATATAAAGAAATTTAAAAATCAAAAACTCGAACAAATCTTACCAAAAAAATTTACGAAGTATAAAATCCATATCTTGGTAACAAAAAAATTCTAAAACTCATAAAATAAATTGAATTTTTCAAAAATGATTTAATATGGATTAAAAACTAATATTTAAAGAATTTTGAAAATTATAAACTAAGAAAAATAATCTTTTCAAAAAATTACAGAGTAGAAAACTTCGTATTTTAGAACAAAAAAAATTTGAAAAAGAATACAAAACTAATAAAATAAGAAAAATTTTCTAAACTGATTTAATATGAATTAAATAATAATGTTTTAGGAATTATAACAAATATAAACTTAGAAAAATCTTCCCGAAAAAATTCATGGAGTAGAAAACTCCATATTTTTGAAATGGAAAAAATTCTAAAATTCATAACAAATAAATGAATTTTAAAAAACTGATTTAATGGCAGTTGAATGTGAATATTTAAGGAATTTGAAAATTTAAAACTTAAAAAATTACACTAAAAGTTTACAAATAACGGAAGGTTCGTATTCTAAAATCAAGAAAATTTTTAAAAAATACATTAAAATTATATAAAATGAATTAAATAAAATATATTATTCAAAATATTAATTTATAAAATGATAAAGATGAAAATCCAAAATTCAAAATAATTTTATTAGAAAAAATTTCACAAGTACAGTACTCGCAATATTCTGAAAAAACTTAAAATTAATTATAAAAATGAGCAACTTGACACCTTGTGGTATAAAAAGGCCACACGAATTTTCCATTGGATATTTCTAATGTTTTAGAGTGCATACCTGCATAAATACCACACAGATATCGATAAAAATATACGAATGTCAATTTCCTAAATTTAACGAAAAATTCTTAAAAAATTCTTAAAAATAGAAAATTTGACTAAGATATCATCCGCAAAAATAGATTTCCAAAATTTGAAAAGAAATTATCAAAAAAATAATTTTTGTCTTAAATATTCATTTTATATATCCGAAATTAGAGATCAAAATATGACATTTTTGGTTACATGAACTTACGACTCTTTAAATTATGACTAAAAAGGTCTTGAAAAAGTCTTGTTCATTTGAAAAAGATCATTCCCAATGAGGATGGCCATTAAGTTCTCGATCTCGAATATTCTAGATATTGGAAAAGGGATCAGGATGAAATTAGATGTCTACACTAATTTGGTTACATATGGCATGCTCGTATATTCCTATCTAACATGCAAATCAATTTATCCTAATAAGTGAATATGAAACATATGTCATTTAATCTAGGCTTAAACACAAAATTCCCTTTGCCAACTTCATTAAGGTTAGCAAATCAATCTAATTGGTGGCTAAGCAATTAGAAGCATTAAAAACTAGATTGAACAAACAACTCAAATATCATTAAATCAAGATAAAAGAGTAAAATAATCCAAACTACATGTTAAGTTCCATTGTAACCCTTAGAAATATAAATTTAGTTCATACTAATTAAATAAAACATAAAACATTGGAGTTTCACCATTATAAATATTATAATAAAGAGAAAAAGAAAAATTAGAGTTGTCAGGTCTTGGTCTTAAAGCTTCTCCAATCTTTTATAATTGCAAAATCTTTAATGGCTGCTCTTCTCTTCAAAAAGTAAAGAAAATAAAAGTAATAGAGTATCTCAGATATCTCTAATTCTAATTTAGTAGTCTATATATTGGCAAAACCCTAGAGAGAAAATTAGTCTGCAAGTAGCTTGAATGGATTATTTTTGGAAATTCCCAAACTGAGTCCATTTTGCTTCTTGATTAAGTTGCTGCACTTTTGTAAACACCTTCGAGTTTCAACCTACAAAACTATGAAAATACTTAAATAATTATGTAATTAAATATAGGGAAAATAAATAAAACTAAATTAAAAACTATTAAAAACAAATAAACTTTAAATAAAAATCTTTAAGATTTAGCTAATTTAATGCATAAAATGAGACTGAATAACTCTATTTTATAGAGTTATCAAGTTACAATTATGAGATCTCTATGCATCAAATTCATGTTTCTACTACTATACCTGGTCATCCTATTGTCAAGATAGGGCATTGACAATATACAAAGACTAGCATATGTAAGCCTTAGTGCATAGGATACATGCAACTGATCTCATAAATTAAAGTATAGAGACACTTGGGGACATATATGGGTGCTTATTATCGTAATAACTTCACTAAACATGACCCGCTATAAGAGTTTTATTGGTATTTCACTTAAATATCTATAAAAATACTCTCATATATCAGTAGTGAAAATGATCCTTAGACTTGTGACACCAGGTCACCTTGTATATGAATCATCGTACTTAGAGATCATTGTGAACGGGTTCACAATAGATGAATACCAAATAAGGGTGGTTTTGGGTATGATTTGAAACATATTGAAGGCGGAAGAGTAGTTTAGAAAGGACTCATCAGCCCAAGTGATATAAGGGGACATATCCTAGTTATTCCTCAATCGTGTTAAATCAAAGACCACGGCCAAGGCAATATCAATTATAGAGTTAACACATAAGGGTTGCATACTAATATGGAATAGGTCAAGAGTGGACAATGCACCAAACTCTTGCCTATTTTGGGATATATGATGATAGGATTCAGACACACTAAGATACTATATATTGAAGGGCTTGTTAAAACTAATTTGACTTTTCTTGTATATCAATGGCCATGATGCATTGTTAAATGCCAATCTTGGACTATAAAAATAAATTATTTTTAATGAAGTAAATTTATATTTATTGCCATTATGATGGGCATCTAATGGGTCGCACACATAATGATGACTTTAATGAAATTAAAATGAAACAGGGATTAAATTACCTAAAGAGTAAAAGTTGCTTGGGAGTTTTTTTAATTGTTTAAAAACAAGGGATTAAAGTGAAAATAAGCAAAAGCTTGAAAACACTCTAACACAGGGTATTTTAACCCTACATATGTTACCACTAACATATGAAAGAAACCATGAGGTGCTGTTTTATCTTCCTCAATCACGCGCCATGTTCATTTTAGGTTTGGAGAAAAATCGTTTCTTTTTTAATTTTCTTGATTTTAGTGCATAAAAAGATTGTTTAGGGGAAGGTTTTCAAAACTTAATCCACTATCATGGATCTATCATAGAGAAGTCTCTCCTTTTTGAAGGATTTTTGAGTCACTTGTGTGGATAACCATTAGAGACTGTACATATGGATAGCATTGGTTTGCAACAATCAAGCTCAATGTGTAAGAACAAAGTGTAGATTATTTAATATCTATTAAAATTTCTTTCTATGGATTGAGGTATGATTTTGTAGATTTCATTTTCTTCTCGCTTGATTGGATCGATCAAAGGCTTTTAAGATGATATGTTGTTACTATTTGGTAAGTTCCATTGCGTTATTTTGAGTTTTTTATTTTAATTTCTTATTGTTAAATCAATTTACCAAATTCAAACAGTGGGATTAGATGCCTAGGATAAGATCCTTTAGATTATAGATCAAATGGATGAAAAAATAACTTTTTTAAATAGAGAGCTGGAAGAAGAGATTTATATAGAGCAATCTTAGGGCTATATTATGCTAGGTAATGAAAATAAACTATGTGAATTATTAAAGTCATACATGGTTTAAAACAAGTCTCTAGATAATAGCATGAAAATTTTGACATGTGTTTAATTTATAATGGTTTCAAAACCAATGAAAGTGATAAATGCATATATTACAAACACATAGTGATTCAAATGTCATAATTTGTTTATAGTTGATGATATCTTGATTTTTGGAACAAATTTAGATATTATGAATAGTACCAAAATGCTACTTACTAATAATTTTGACATGAATAATTCAAGTGAAAGTAAATTTAATTTTTGGCATAAGGATTATAAGGACTTCAAATGCCATTTTTCTAGACTAATCTCATTATATTAAAAACATTTTTAAAAAATAAAAGTTTTTCAATTGCAAGCTCTTATTCTCTAAATTTGATCCAAATTAACATTTATTTCTCATGAACAATGATCAAGATGCAGGTAACCAAAAGGAGAATTCTAGTATTATTAGTAGCTTGAGGAATGCCACTAATTGCACCCATCCTGACATTGCTTATGTTATAGTGGAGCTGGTTATATTTACAAGTAAATCAAACTTAGAAGACTAGAATGAAATTAATCATGTAATGAGATATTTGACAAGGACTCTAAGTTATGATATATTTTATCAAAAAAACCTTGCTATACTTGAAAGATGCAGTAATGCTAATTGGAACACCTTGGATGGTGATACTTTGTCTACCATTGCCTATGTCTTTACATTAGAAGGTGGAACAATTTGTTAAAAAGCAACAAATTATTGTAAACTTCATCATGGAGGTTGAATCTATATCATTGGCTTCAGCCAATGAAGAAGCAAGTTGGTTATAAGATCTTTTATTTGAGATTCTAATATGGGAAGAACTAATACCACTTGTCTTAATCCATTGTGATAGTACTACTGCTATTGGGAGAGTTAATAATAAATATTACAATAAATACTATAATTTCCAATAGAAAATCTAGATCTATAAGAAAAAAAATATAGTTATGTGAGATTTCATATAACTAATGGTACCATTAAATGTTGACTATATTCAAAATGGTAATAATCTTGCAAATCTTTTAACAAAAGCTCTAGCTAGATAAAAGATCTAGATAGCATTGAAAGGGATGGGACTAAAACCCAAATAATAATAATAATAATAATAATAATAATAATAATAATAAATCAACTATGAAGATGCCTTATGTAGTGATTAGAGATTCCAAAAAAATTAGGTTCAAAGTGAAAAATAAATTATAAAGTGATTTAAATGACATGCATATTTTATATATAATTGAAATTCCCCACATGATGCAGTGTATGTATATTATTGCAATAATGGAGGTTGAGTATGTTTATACTCTTAATGAGGACTATAGCTCATTTGAGTGGAATGTAATGTTACAAGAGCATCTCTGATAGCCGCACTTATATGAATGTGGAAGTAACGTAGCTTCCTATAAGAATTTGGGTTAATTTTCTAGAACTCTCATTACGATGAAGATAAAGCACATAGCCATAAATGTGTTGGTAAAAAAGCTTAATGCATGTAAATCTGATTATTAGCCATGCAAAGCAACAGCTTGAAAATTTTAAAATTTATGCCTAGGCCTAAATTTGACCTAGACCAACGACTTGAATCACTATTTAAAAATTATTTTTATATTAATATTTATATATTTTTATAATTAAAATTAAACAAACAATGATCTGATCTAGTCAAGATCGTAAAATGTCATACTTAGGCCCAAGTGAGCCCTTGCCTGTTAGGCCAAGCTGGCTACCAAGCTCTTGAACAAGTCTAACTACAAACACTTTAAATCAATGTGCGTGATGCAATATTTTGTTTCCCTAAAGCAACCTTAATTCAAGACTTAGTTCACTATTGGATCTCAAGCAAAGATTATTGAAACATTAAGTGGAGGTTCAAACCATTGGCACCTACATTATGCATTGTTTTCTATCTTTACTTGAAAAATTAGTAGTCAAATATTTTTATTAAAATAAATGGGAGATTGTTAGAGTATTTTAATAAAAAAGGAAAAAATATATTCTTTAATTACCAAAAAAGTTTTAAAGCATTTATTAATGTAAGTTTCATAACTTATATTTTGTTTCCACTTGCATTTACTCTATTAAAATTAATTACTTTAATTACTAAAGTTATTACAACGATTAATGATTAAAGAGTAAATGTTTGTTACCTTTTTTTCATTCAAAATAAAAATAAGATTCATTCTTCACTCTTACTAAATCAACTATTCATAGGAAAATTTTCTCTATTAAATGTTTTCTTATTGCTTTCTTTAAAGTTCCTACCAAATATGATTCCTTCATTAGTTATAAGAAACCTTAGTGGAAAATATTACATTTTCCCAACCACAAGATTTTCTTCAACATTATGTCATAAGTTGAAGGAACTGAAATTCTTTAACAGTTGTATGTGCAAGTATCTAACATGTTTAGATGAGTTTATGTAACATTAGTTTCAAAAGTTGATTTTTTTGATAGAAGTCTTTAACAAATATAATAAATTAATCGGGTAATTAGAAACCTCTGAAGCATAGGTATGCCCAAAAGTTTAGGATACCCATATTCGTATGCATTGGGCACAGCTGGGTATTCACCAAATTTTTATCTAAGAAAGTGTATGGCTTTGGGTACAACTTGGCCACATTTAACACTAAAACTTAGCATTTATATGCCCTATACCATTTTCCATTCCCCTTTTAATTATTTGCCTTCTTTTTTTTTCCATTATTGGCTTGCTTTAATTAATTCTTGTGCTCCTAACTACATCTATCCTACGTAAAAAGAAGCACCAACAAAATTGTCATTGCATGGATTAACAAGGAGCCATTGTTCAGACAAAAGACATTTTCCTTCCGCACTTGTTGACAACCTTAGCCCCTAAATATGTTTAAGAAGAAGAGTCATATTGAACAATTTAAGCTCTATATATGTTTTATTTTTGTTGAAATTCATGTTATGTTACGTTGCTATGTTTTATTACATGAAATTTCAATTATATATATAATATCTTGTTCATAATATTAACGTTCCCATACCTTAAATTTTTAAAAATTGTTGTTCCATATACCTATACCCATATCGAGTATTGGTACCATACCTGTATCCATGCAACATATTAAAAACTCAATGCATCATGCATGTAGACACCTAATTTCGTCAGGGTCTCTTTTCCAATAATTTTGAATACCCGAGATTGAGAACTTAATGGCCATCCTCATTAGGAACGATTTTTTTCATATGAACAAGGCATTTTCAAGACTTTTTTAGTCATAATTTAAACAGCTGTAAGTTCACATAACAAAAAAAAGTCATATTTTGATCTCTAATTTCAAATATACAAAACGAATATTTAAGAGAAAAATTATTTTTTAATAATTTCTTTTCAAATTTTGAAAATTTATTTTTGCAGATGATATCATTGTAAAATTTCCCATTTTTAGAAATTTTTGAGAATTTTTAGTTAAATTTGGGAAATTGACCTTCGTATATTTTTATCGATATTTATGCAATATTTATGTTGCTATGCACTCTGGAAAATTAGAAATATTCAAGGAAAAATTTTTATTGTCATTTTATACAACAAGGTGTTAAGTTGCTCATTTTTGTTTTTAATTCTGAATTTTTTAACAATATCGCAAGTATTGTACTCATGAAATTTTTTCTGATTAAATTATTTCGAATTTTAGATTTTCATCTTTACCATTTTATAAATTAATATTTTGAGTAATATGTTTTATTTAATTCATTTTACCTAATTTTTAATGCATTTTTTGAAAATTTTCTCGGTTTAGAATACAAACTTTCCGTTACCTGTAAAATTTTGGTGTAATTTTCTCGAGTTTTGAATTTTAAACTTCTTTAAATTCTCACATTCAACTATCATTAAATTAGTTTTTTAAAATTTATTTATTTGTTATGGATTTTAGAATTTTTCCTAGTTTAGAAATACAGAGTTTTCTACTCCATGAATTTTTCGGGAAGATTTTTCTAAGTTTATGTTTTTTTTTTTAATTCTTCAAATATTATTGTTTAATTCATATTAAGTCAGTTTCACAAAATTTATTTTATAAGTTTTGTATCTTTTTTTGAATTTTTTTTCTGTTTTCGATATATAGAGTTTTCTACTTCGTAAATTTTTTAGGGGTTTTCCAGGTTTACACTTTTTAAAATTTTTGAAACATCTTCATTAAATTAATATTAAATCAGTTTTAAAAATTCATTTTACTTTATAAGTTTTGCACTTTTTTAGAATTTTCTCTGTTTTTAATATACAGAGTTTTTTACTCCTTAAATTTTTTCAATGGGACTTTTTTTGAGTTTTTAATTTTTAAAATTCTTCAAATATTATTATTTAATTCATATTAAATCAGTTTTGAGAAACTCATTTTATTTTATTTTCATTTTCTTCCATAATTTTGTTGTTTTTGAAATACAGGTTTTTGACTTCGTAAATTTTTCTCGTAAGATATTTTAAGTTTGTAATTTTTAAAATATTTCAAATATTATTATTTAATTCATATTAATTCGGTTTTTGAAAATTTAAGTACTTGGATGGGTTTTGAATTTTTTTATATATTAATTTTTATTCAAAAAGATTTTTCTCGTATAATTTGATGAGTTTTGAAATTTTGATCAATTTTTTCATTATTTCGTTTCCAAATTTTGTTTATAATTATTAAATTTTTAATTTTATATTTTATTATCATTAATTTATTTTATTTTAATTATTGGTTATTTTTTGCCAGTTTCATGGAAACTATTCTAGTTGATATCCAACATTTCACTAACTAATTTACCAATTAGTGATGTTATCAATGCAATCATGACAATATATTTGTGAATGACCACTAATTGCAAATCAAATTA
>JBBYHM010236578.1:0-30369 GCA_038381775.1 Adansonia rubrostipa | reverse complement strand
GGATATTTGGTTCTAGTGTATTTTTTAATTTTGTGGCAAAGTGGAGACCATTGATTTATTCACTACTAATATTGTCGTAACTTTATGATAGATGAGCATTCATCGCTAAATTTCATCCCAAAAGTCTATCGATAGTTTTTCGTTGCTAATATTATTGTAACTTTATTATGGATGAGTACTCATTGTTAAATTTCATCGCTAAAGTTCAGTGACAGTTTTTTTTTTTCATTGCTTCCGTCAATAATATAGTTGCAACTTTATTATGGATGAATATTCATCGCTATAAGTCTACCGGCAATTTTTTGTCGTTGATTCTGTTACTAATATTATCAAAAATTTTATATTGAAAATTCATAATATTTATAGTTACGTGAGTTTGGATTCATTTTTTGTGTATGTATATATATATACGGTTCCACGAGTTGTTCATTTAATTACAATAATGTTACCTGAGCAAAATCAAATTAATATATAATACGTTAATATTTTATATAAAGATTATATTTTATATTTTTTGAAAAATATTTTATTTATCAAATTTAATTTTAATTGTTACCAATTTTTAATAATTTGATTCATTTGTAAAATCTAAAAAATAAATATAACCTAAAACATAAAAATTTTATTGTTTAGACTGAACTTAAGGTTTTAAAACATTTGGGCTATAGTTAAGCCCACTAGAATAAGTAAAAACCCTAATTTTTTTTTGAGCTGTTCTATATTTTTCTTGATGCCGCTCAATTCTCTTCTTCATCTTCGTGTGCCTTCATCCTGTGTCGTACCGCATAGTGCTCTCTCCATCACGCCATCGTCCAGCATTTCTCTATCCAACGGCAAGCAATTTTCTTAGTGTTTCATTTTTTCTTCTTTTTGGAGCAAATTTCTGGATTACACTGCTCTTTTTGACAAACACCCAAGTTTTGAAAAGGGGTTTATTTAGGACTTAAGACCCAAGTCAAAACTTTCCATGTCACATGTGTAGCTAAATCCATTGTGAAAATGATCGCAAGCAACACAAAATGCAAATTAATTACCCCTTCTGAGTGTAAGCCAGTACTTATGAATTGGATGTTGTTTTACTCTCGGCAAGTCAGCCCAATGTTTATGGAGAAAGAATCTACATTGCTCACAGCTATAAAAAGGAAATGAGATATCCCTCATACACCCATCACAACTGTTATCATCTTTGACCTCACCAACAGAAGTCAAAGTTAAATTACGTTCATGATAGTCATACTTGATCTGTATCGCAACTATAACGTCTCCAATACTCTTCTTTTTACCAACACCAGTGATCAAATTCATCTATTCATCGAGTGTCTCACCTTTATCTTCCAACATGAATGCTCCATCCCAACTTACTGCATCTATTATGCATTTCACATGAGCAATATAATTGCAACCAGAGGCAGAACAATGGTAGTTTCCATACTCTACATTCATTTCATAGTGACAAATTCTACATTCCCACATTTCATATTAACCTTTTTAAAGAAAATAGGTATGGGAAATTCTATGACGATGATGTGTTATTCTGATTTCTTGTGGCAACGAAATGCAATTCTTATTAACGACTAGATCAAATATAGTACATATATAAGGAGCACAATCGTCATCAATGCCACAAAAATTACAGACGAATAAGATGCATATTGATAGAAGAATCCATGGATGTTCATGACTAGCAGCTTGTATCATGCGTGATAGTGAAACATAACGTGAAATTATGAATGGTATAGTATGTTTGGTTTTTTCTTTTAATCTACTGTAATAGAAATTATAAATAATGGTTCTTATTTATTTGACATTTTTTCCTTTAGAATTTGCAGGTGGATGTTGACTCTGATACTTTGAATCTCTTAAGTGTTTTATGATTGTGCCTGCCACGCAAATTTCTTGGGGAGGAAGGAGATCAGCGATAGTGACGTGGATTAAGAAGAAGATAGGGCCTGGTATATACAACGTTACTATCGTCGAGGATACTGAACGCATCTTGACTTCTGAAACTAAAGTTGCCTTGGGTTATTTGAACTCTTTGATGGTATGATTTACTTTTCGCTCCTTATATTTCTGTAGTGTATTATAGTTTTATTAGATTAGTGTGACTTGAGGTTCAGTCAACATCTTATGATTGTGATTCAAAGTTTTAAGTCATATAAAGTTACTGCGTTCGATTCTCTGTATCGTCATACTGTGGTCTTACTTAAAAAGGAGGCTGAAAAGATAAGCCACTTTGGTTAGTTCCTAGACAAATGCAGTATCGGTTGGAATCTTGATCTAGCTTGCTTACGGAGCTTCTATATTCAATCTTTTTCACCTTGCAGATGTTCAGTTTGTCAAGATTGAAATATTTGAGTTCGTATTTTGCAACAAGCTTCCTTTGATTAGAATATTTACTGGGGAAAGCGCTTCTTCAATTTTTAAAAGCTTTATTGATAAACAGTTATGAAATTTTGCATTTCTGCTTTCTTGGGAGCCTACGGACAATGCATTTCGTGAATTGAGTTTTTTTTTTTTTTTTTACATTTCTACAATTATCTTATTGCCAATTGATCATTTTTTTTTCATTTTTTTGTGATATTTAAATTTTGTTTTTAGAATATTTATTGAACAAATAATTAAAATTTTTGGTCATTTAGGTTTATTTCTTGTTCTTTGAAACAAAATGGTAATCTTCTTGATGTACGTCCCTATATGTCCTTAATACATGTTCTTATTTTTTCCATATATGTCTAACATTCATACTTGTCAGTATAAACATAAAGGTCAGCAAGGTGGTGGAATTTCACAAAGAAGGTAGGCTCATTCCCCTTTTCTGTCCCCATCCTTATCTGCTTTCCTTTCATCAACACTCAACAACTATATACTGGTGGACAACATGAACACGCACCTTTCCTCTAACCCTGAACAACATATTAGGGGACAACTTGGACAAATGAGAACTAAATCTACCTCAGTTCCATCTCCTTGAGTTCCACCTCTTTTAGTCCCGCCTTCTTCAGTGCAACATTCAAATGATGAGGGAAACACAGGCGAAGAAGATAGTCGACCCATGATATGCCCATATGAAGATCCATAAGTACTTTATTTTTTAATTAAGGGTAATATAGTGATTTTTCTCTTTATAGATTCACGGATGCTACGTTTTTTGTAAGGCAACTTAATAAAATAGTCGATAATCATTAGGAGGTAGAGGATCAGTTATTCTAGCATTCCAAAAGTAGTTAAGGATTTGTGGTGGAATGAGTTTTAGGTAAGTTTTGCCTTTTTATTTTCTCACAAACTAATTCAGTACAAATAAAGTCAATTGTTTTTCCATTGATTGCAGTGGAAGTTTAGATGGCATGAAATAGATGAGAAGGAAGTAAAAAGCTTTTTTTTGAGAATAAAGCAGACAACCACATACAAAATGTTTTGAATAAAGCAAAAAAGTAAACAAAAGCTGGATTTTATTATAAATGAGAATTGGACCAAAATAAAAAGAATTTGGGAAACTAAAAAGAGCAAGCAAAGAAGTGAACAGAATAAGAAGAATCAAGTTTTAAATTTTGGTCAAGGGTCTACCAAATATGCTGGGGGCTTTATCAATATCGCTGAACATAGTAAAAGAATGGTAAGTGTGTTAAACACTGTAAGTTAATTCAATTCAATTATATATTTATGTTTATATTTTATAGGCAGCTGAATTGGGGACCGAACTTATATATACGGTTACATTTGAATGCACATTTCAAAAAAAGATAAGATATAGAGTGGCAATCGATTAAAAGCTATTAAGGTACGTAATATGATGCTTTAAACCTTATGGGAAAAAAATCTATAATTGCTTTTAATATTTATAGTATTTACATATATAAAGTTATTTTATTTTCATCTATATTGTTAATGCAGACAAATATGATGAACTTTTAATGACTCATTCTAGTGGTGATGATGGTGTTGCTTCGTCTAAGCCATTAGTTAATACTATGGCATTGTGGGTAGAGGCATTAGGTGGGATCAAAAGAGGAAAAATATTTGGGATAAGATCCTTGTCAAGGGTATACACAACAAACGCTACTTTAACTTCATCCACCAATGTAGCTATTTCAAGAAAGACACAACTTGAGGATCAAATGACCCAAGAATTAAGCCAACTAAAAAATCTACTTTTACATAAAAAAAAAAGAAATAAGAAAAGTCAAATACCAATATGAATCACTCAAGTCATAGAAAGATAAAGAAATCAGAGAGGTCAATGAATGATATAAATCTCTATAGTCTCTAACAGAAAACATCTAAATCTCAATCACAATCAGGTCCTCCTTTCCTACCTCCTACTCATCAATTAAGTGGTGGCCACAATGATAAGCAACACAATGACGATGAGATTAGTGATGAGGATTAAATAGTTTTATTAATTAAATAGCATATTTGATGGCTTTAATGTGAGATTTTCATTATTAATGGATGTCTTATTTGGCATTTTGAATATTCTAATTAAAGGTATTTTGTTTTTTGATATTATTATAATATTTTAATATTATTAAGTGCTTAATCAATGCTAAATATAAATTTTACAAATTAATTTTTTTCAATTAGATTTTAAAAATTTAAAAAATAAAAGAAATTATTTCATTATACATGCACAAATTAATAAATATTTGTTATAATATTCATCCCTAAATAGTGGTCGTTCCAAAATTTATTGCTAAAGACATATCATAAATATATTCATCAATTAATAAAAATTCATGGCTAAGTTTATCCCTAAACAACAACCTTCGCAACATTCAACGCTAAAATTTTACCCCAAAATTCGTCGCTAATTTTGTTTCTAATTAGCCACATATTTTTTCATCTCTAAACAGCAACAATTTTTGCGATGAATAAATTCATTGTTCATTTGTGAAGAATATTAATTACCAACGAAATTTGTGGTGAAATATTTTTTGCTAATTTGCGATGAACTTTTTCCAGAAAATATGTTCATGGCAAATTAGCAACAAATTTTATGGCAAAAATCTTCATCACTAGTCGATGAAAATTAAATTTTTTTCATCGCTAAATTTTGTAACATTAATTTGGCCACACAAATTTTTCGCCATAAGTTTCTTTACAAATAATTTTAGCCATGAATTGTATTAGCATTTTCGTGGCAAATTCCATGGCTAAAATCCCATTTTATGTAGTGGAAGTTTTATTTAATTTAACTTTTAAAAGCAGTAGATCGTACCTGAAGAATGTTAGTTGTTGTATGAATGATGCATGAAGATGCAAATGCATCTTAAATGATACAAAAATGATGATTTTAAAATCTAATTTGGTAATCGATTTTTTAGCCTTTTAGATCTCTGATCTTCTATGAGTTTGATAGGGTGGCTTTTTGCCTTGGGGTTTATCAATCTCACCTTAGATTTCCAAAATGTTAACATTATTTTTGGAAAGTAAAGGTGATCTATGATTCTGGAAGGATGGACCTGAGCTTAGATGACTCATGTTTAGGAACTTTTTGTTAAGTTAAGTTTGCTGGCGGGTATGGAGGATTCCTCTTTGCCAATTATGATTCAAAGGTTGTTTTTGATGGTCTGAGTGGACTATTTTGAACTCCAATTATTAGGATGACAATTGGAAAATCATTTTGGCCTATATATTTAGGTTAGGGTTTACTAGGGAGAGGCTTTAAGCACGTTTTTAGGATAAAAGGTCCAACAGCAAGACTGACTGTGGCCCTAAGGTTCATTCTTGGTCTTTAGACATGAAACAAAATTCTTGCAAAGTTTTATTTTTCCAAATAATGCTAGGAAATCCTGTTATTAGTTTCGTTCATTTATTAAGAATTATTAGTTAAATGATAAACATGATGTAACATGGGATGCAAGAATTAAAAAAAAAACCTTGTAAAAAATTAAGTGATTGTATTTCATTCAAAAGAAAAGAGGTATAAGTTATGACAACGTACGAGACCATAAAATATTTTTAAGATACAAAAGAGTTTAAAGGGGTTTTCCAGATCTTTTAGCCCCTGATGCTGATGACATTAGTCTTCCACTAAGTGTTTTTGGAAACCATTCTCAAGTAGTTAATTCTTTTGGTGTTGCCCGACTCATAGCGAGATTCTTCAAAATTGCCCCATAGTAGGATGGAGGCCTCGAGGTTAGGTAGTTTCCATTTTTTCAGGTGCAAGTAAAGATGAGATTTGGTAAAGTAGGTGGGCATAGAATAGGTGAGCAAGGTTATGATTTGGTGTTTTACTGAAGGTTGTATGTAGGTTAAATCAATGCTAGACTAGGCTAGTGATAGTTTGTGCTTGATTTGGTTTGAGTGAGGGAGAGCCTAGTCACTAAAGCCGCCCTTTCAGGTTTTCAACCTAAGTTGGCTTGCTTTCCTAGATGTCTTTTTAGGTCTTTATTTTTTTCTTTTTTTATGAATGGAAGCAAAAAGATAATAGAACCCTTTTTTTGGGTTTTTATCCTAGAACTATTTCAAGCATAGTGTTTCTTAATGGAATCAAAATTCATGAGATTGGGTATATCATTGCCATCTATCTAGGTTAAAATTAGGACTCTTCCGAAAAATACATGCTTTGGCATGTATGGTCATTCCTAATTCAGAGTCCATTTTCCTCGAGCATCTTTATGGATCGAGAAGATTTGTTCAAGTACTAGGTCACCTTCTTAGAGCTAACAAAGATGGACTCTTTTGCTATAAGCTCTCATTATGCATCTTTAATACATCTACCTATGATAGATAGTTTTAATTCATTTCTTTTTGATGAGCTTGAAATGTTCATATCAGTTTTTGACCCATCTAACTTTTTTAAGTTGTGATTCCATCAAGACTCTAAGTGAAGTGATTTTGACCTCAATAGGTAGAATAGCCTCTATGCCGTGACTAAAAAGAATGAGGTAGGACTCGTAGAAGTTTGTATGGCTATGCAATAGGCATGTGACATAAAAGGTAATTTTTCATGCCAATCTTTGTATGTCTCAGCCATCTTTTTGACTATCTTTGTAATATTCTTGTTAGGTGCTTCAACCACTCCTTTCATTTTCGGATGGTATGGGATGAAATTTTGATGCTGAATCTTGAACAAAGAGCAAACTGCTTGCATCATTTTGTTTTTCAAGTTGCGTGCATTATTGGTAATGATTTGCTTGAGAAGGCCATATCTACAAATGATATCCCCTTTCACAAATTTGCATATAACAGATTTGGTGACATTAGCATACAAAGCTGCTTCCACCTACTTGGTGAAATAATCAATAGTGACCAGAATAAAGCAATGCCCATTAAAAGCCTTAGGGGTAATTGGTCTGATCATATCCATGCCCTACATAGAACAAGGCCAAGAGCTATCATAACATATAGCGGTGTAAGTGGGACATGGGTTTTGTTCACGTAGATTTAGCATTTATGGAATTTTCAAGCATAGTCAATGTAATCTTTTTCAAAAGTCAACCAATGTTACCTGATCACATAATTTGTTTCGTCATTTGATGTTCGTTAGCATGTGTATGGCAAATTCTTTCATGGACTTCCTTGATAATTCTTTTGGCTTTGGAGGCATCTAAGCATCGGAGTAGTATCTGATCCTAACTTTTCTTGTACGAAACTCCACCATAAAAAATAAAGCTTGCAGCAATCTTTAAATGATTTTCTTGGTAGTTTCGGTAGTGCACTTTAGGTATTGCTAATCTAGGATGTATTGAAGGATGTCATGTTACCATGGCAAATCGTTTTTCTCTTCTTCGACATTCTAACAATACATTGAGTTGTATAGATGTTCATCTGAGCAAAAGCAACATGCGATTCTCGATTAACTTTGAACATGGCTGACAAGATGGCTAAGGCATCAGCATTTAGTTCTCTTTTCAAGTTAAAAGATGAAAGCTGATTTCATATAATTTTTTTCTGAGTTCTAAGATTAAATTTCCATAATGGATCAATTTAGCATCAGGCATTTTGCCATTATCCTTTCAATTAGTAGATGACAAGGGCTGAATCTCTAAATACTTACGAAGTTTGAATACCTTTTTCGATGGCAACTTGGAGTCCTATGACACAGGCTTTGTATTTAGCTATATTATTAGTGCAGTTGAAATTCAATCATGCGGCAAAAAGGTAGTAGCTCCCTAGGTGAGATAAGAATTCCTTGATTCCGTGTCCCAATGCATTCGAAGCTCTATCAAAATGCATTTTACAAGATGGACTGTAATAGGCTATGGTGTTAACCTCGGATATGCACATTAAATCTTCATCAGAAAGTTTAAAATCCAAAGGTTAATAGTTATTTATTGCTCAGCTTGCCTAGAAGTTTGCCATTGCACTACCTTTGATGGCTTTTTGGTTTACATACACAATGTCATATTCAGAGTGCAAGACTTACCATATGGCTAACCTCCCTAACAAAAATAGGCCTCACACAAATATTTAATAGGATTGAGTTTGGCAATCAGCCACGTGGTATGATACAGCATATGTTGTCTTAACCTCGGAGCTGTCCAAGCTAGAGCATAACATAGCTTCTCTATGAATGAATAGTTATTTTTGTATTCCATGAACTTTTTGCTCAAATAATATATAGCATGCTCTTTCTTTCCTGACTTGTCACATTGACCTAACATGCAGCCCATTTGACTTGTCAAAAATAGATAAATACAGTATTAAAGTTTGACCAGGCTTCTTTAGCACTTGTATCGAATGATTTGAAAGGTATTGTTTGAGCTTATTGAAGGCTTCTTGGCATTCTTCACTCCATTCTCCAAGATTTTGCTTGTAAAGTAGTTGAAAGATTAAATCACACTTGTCGATTAGCTAAATATGAATCAAGCTATGTAGTTAAACCTTTCTAAGAAACCATTCACTTTTTCTTGAGTTTGAGGTGGTGGGAGGTTCTAAATGGGCTTGACCTTATTAGGATCGACTTTAATCCTTTTTTCACTTACAATGAAGCCTAATGTTCCAAATGTAACACCAAATGTGGACTTGGTGAGATTTAACATAAGCTAGTATTTTCAAAACCATTTGAAGAGTTTTCGTAAGTCAGCTATGTGTTTAATCTCCTTTGGCGATTTGGTGATCATATCATCCACATAGACCTTTATTTCCTTATGTGTGAGGTCATGGAATAATGTTACCATCTCTCTTTGATAGGTTGCCCTAGCATTCTTAAGCTCGAATGGCATCACTTTATAGCAAAAAGTGCCCATATGGTTATGAAGGCGATCTTTTCCATGTCTTCAGCTACCATTTTAATTTGGTTATAACTCGAAAATCCATCCGCAAGGGAAAATAGTGCAATTTTTGGCTATGTTGTCTGCTAAAGTATCGATATGGGGCTAAAAGAAATTATCTTTCATACTAGCTCGATTCAGATCCCTATAATCTAAACACATACACACTTTACCATCTTTTTTAAGAAGTAGGACTATATTGGCTACCCATTTAGGGTATTTGGCTACTTTGAGAATCTTGCCTCAAATTGCTTCTTCATCTTCTCTTTGATCTTTAGAAGCATTTCAAGTTTCATCCTTCTAAGCTTTGTTGTATTTGTTTACACTAAGGTTTGAGGGGAAATTGATCGACCACAATGCTAGTGTCTAATCCAGGCATGTTTTGGTAAGACTAAATAAACACATCTTGATATTCTTGGACGGAACTTATCAGTTCGATTCGGATTGATGGGCTTACGGAGTTTGTTCTAAGGTTTATGGTTTTAGTGGGTTCTTCAAAGGTAATATCTATTTTTCTTTTTGCTCAATTAGCCTCAACAGATCTGAAGGTACAAGGTTCTCTTTAGAACTTTTCAACCTTGACCTCATTGATGTAGATTGGTTACTCAAAATCAATATTTGGAGTCTTAGTATGAATATTCATGTCACCTTCATCACGGTACTTAAAAATACAAAAAAAAAAAGATAACGAAAAAAGTATGTAGATAAAGGTCTAATGGTTGGCAAGAACTATGAAAATGGAAAAAAAAAAAGATAAAATGCCTAATACTTAGTCATTTTCATTGATTATACTTAATAAAAGGATGCCTACACAAAAGATCTTACAATGCTTTTAAGCAAAAGCATATAGGTTTAGTTCATAGCATTACTTTGAAACAGACTTGAACAGTACAGAAATCTTGGTTTTAATCCAAACACTTGGAACAAACCTTGGAAGATGTATACCAATCTTTCAATTTAGTGCTAATGTCTCTGGTTCAAAAATTGCATTCATAGAGAGATCCCCAAAAGCCTTGTTTAGTATGAGCTTAACATTGATGGAGCTAACATTCACATGTCTTCTTAGAAAAAACTTTCTTGAAATGGTGGAAACATTATTGTTTCATATCCCATGTCTTGTCCCAATAGATTGGACATCTTTTTCTCATGTTTTTTTAAGCTTATTGTTTTCTGCAGCGCACTAAGCTTGTATCCTAACCCTATTCTGTTGATCTGATTAATAATTTTCAAGGCTCTGGCAATCTCTTGAGGTGTTTTTCGAGTCTATTTTCAGCCCAAGCACCTTTGACAATGATCTGGTTGACAATATTGAAGGCTCTAACAATCCCTTAGAGGTATTTTTTGAGTCCCTTTTTGCCCTAAGCACCTTTGCCAACGGTTAACTTTAGACCTATTTGAGTGTTGTTCGATAAATAAGGTAAATGTATCAGTATCCCCTTCTTGACATAAGTGGCATTAACAAACTCGAAGGATTGAAATAAAGGTTATAGGATATCTTCATCAGGTTTGATATACGAGGCATCAATTAAGGTGGGAGTAGTGATATCTTCTTTTCCTTCAATGTTGACAACTTTATCTTCGATGATGAATTTCAACATTTGATGCAGTGATGAGGGCACTACCCTTACAAAATGGATCCAAAGCTTTCTCGATAGGCAGTTACACGAAGGTGTAATATCCATTACCAGTTACACGAAAGAGTAATATCCATTACATGAAAGTCTACTTCATAAGTGCATCAGCCAATTTGGAGTTGAATGGTAATGTTTCCTACGACGTTTTTGCAAGTTCCATTGAACACTCACACAACTATATGACTATTCTGTATATGAATTGTGTCAATAGGGAGCTTGTTCAAGCATGATACAGGTATTACATTCAGAGTTGCCCATTATCAATGAGCACTTTAGGCAACATGCTACCTTTATAGTATGTGGTGATGTCAAAAGCCTTATAGCTTCCTCTTCCTCCATGAGCAATTTCATCATCGCTGAAAGATATAAAGTTGTCAATAGTGATTTTACTTACTAGGCAATCCAATTGGCTTATTAGGATGTTTAGGGGGACATATGCCTCATTCAAAACCTTGAAGAGAGCATTTCTATGAGCTTTGAAATTCAATAGTAGTAATAGCAAAGATATCTTGACGGGCTGCTTATTCAATTGATGACGATGCTGCATTCACGTGCTTGATGAACTTAAAGAATTTTGTAGCTTGTTTCTCACTTTTTGGCTCCTTGATAGCTATTGGATCTAAGTTTTTGGTTGTAGGCTTTGATGCTTGAGGAATAGAAATAGTGTTCTTTTGCTGAGTTTCACCTCTAAGTGCTATTGAGGCATAACATCTACCACTCTGAATTAGATGGCTTACCCCAGAAAGGTCAACATTTGCTATTTGCTAAATTAATTCTCCAGTGATTAAGATTTTGCTTTCATATTTCCAAAAAACGGCTTTATCTTCTTTATAAGGAAAAGGAGATGGAAGTTGAATGATCATCTTCAAAGTTGGCTGAACAGGGGTAACTTTGACTCTTAATCAATTATTGAACAAGATCAATGACCTTCAACACCATAAGGAGGATTATCCCCTTCTCTCATGATGGTATTGATAGACGATATTGCATTTGCTAACTGGGTATGTAAGGCTTACTTTTTATCATAGAATTCAATACTGCCTTCACTCATCATTATTTGAACCATAGCACAAAACTCTTTGCAAGTTTTAAAAGTATGGCAATAGATATTATGGAAATCACAAAAGTTATCAGCTTCTCCTTTCGTCCTTTCTACCCTATTGACCAATCCAGCTTGTACCAAAATTTCCCAAACCAAATTCATTGGTGTCCTAACCTTATCTAAGTTTTCTATGACCTCACAATCTTTTTCAATAGCTATTCAACTCACATCTAATTTGACATGAGTTTGAGATGAACTGGCTTGAGTACTGGACTTTGGTTTTTGTCTGGCCTCTATTTTTTCTTTCCCTTTGCCTTTAAAGGTATCTTTCTTGGTTAAGTCACTTTTTATTGCTTTATCAATTATTCCACACAATATGACTAGATCTAAACTCCTTAGGATTCTTTTCACTACATCTCATAATAAAGCACTTGTAATGTGCCGATAAATCTAATAATCATTTCTTTCTCTGTCAATAGGGGATAGCCTTTTCCATCCACCTAGTGCATATTGCTTGAAGCTTTCATCAACTCTCTTTTCCATGATCATGAGAGAGAAACAATTTGAAACCCAATCGATGGCTAGTGTCTCTTCATTTATGCCATTAATAAATGGGTAGATGTATTCGTCTTGCTCCTTATAAAACTCAATTTGGACCAGCCCACTATCCCTTAGACCATCTCTAAGAAAAGTAGGTAGTGTTCAGAGTATGCCCTCGACCTAGTGGTAGCAAAATGGTTTAATAGTTTTTTTACTCTAGTTTTTGGCATCGACACTATTGTTGCCTTCACAAAGGCTTGTCAAACCTTATTCATCAAGGTTTTAACTTCTATGATGCTCCTTTTGACCCAACATCTTTTCTCTTCGATCACCAGGTTCACTCTTGTTTTCAAGCCCTTATTCTACCTTAATCATACCTTTTTCCCTTGGATTGGCTTTAATGTTAGGTCTAAGCCCTTATTCGACCTTAATCATGCCTTTTTTAGTGGACCATATTCCTTTCTCTTAAATGAGGTGCAATTCTCAATAGAGTGGCCTTGTGCCTTGGCGTGGTATTTACAACAAGCAAATTCATCGTACCATTTGGGGTATAGAGGCAACTTTGTTTGTGAATAGTGGGGCCACTAGTTTACCTGCCAATAGATAAGAGTAAATATCTTTATAAGAGTAAGGAAGTGCCTTAAAGTGTTTCTTTTCTCGAGGTACTTCTTAATTATTTGGAGCTTTTGCATTGTTTACATTACGGGATTGTGTGTTCTGAGCTATGTTTTAAATGAGATTCGATGTGAAGCTCATTGTCAAAGCTATCCTGATAGAATTGATTGGTTATGGCTTCAATGAATAAGGGTTAACTCCTAGATGCAACATGTTCAGGAAGTAAATACCTTGCATTGATGTGAATTTTGATTAACGTAACATGACTTTTACTAACAGATTCACCTCTTTCTCTTTACCTTTAGTTGTTGACTTCTTGACCAACCTAGATAATTCTCCAATGGATATCTTGCCACTTTTGATAGCGTTATTGATCATTTTACCCACTATAACCATATCAAAAAAATTTTTCATGGCATTTCCCATCAACCTTTCATAGTAGGAAGCTCATAATGTGCTTATAAAAGTGACTATCATCTCTTTCTTGGTCAAAGGAAGTTGAACTTGAACTGCTTCCTCTTTTCATCTTTGAGCATATTGCCTAAAGCTCTCAGAGGCTTTTTTATGTTTACGAGGGAGAAATGATCTGAGGCCTAATCAGACACATGCTTATATTAATCAAGAACAGTGTGAGCTAAATCTGGCCATGTCTGAATTTTTGCAGGATCAAGCCCTATATACCAACAAATTGCTGGCCCAGTGAAACTATCTTGAAAGCAATAATAAATTAGTAGCTTTTCGTTCTTTTAATACTCGACCATCTTACGGTAGTACATGCGAAAATGTACTGTAGGGTCTATAGTGCCATTGTACTTTTCAGAATCTAACACTTTGAATTTAGGCAAGATAACAAGAAAGAAAACCAGTCCTAAAGATTTTGCATCTGCAATCCTAAATTTATCACTTTTTTCGACAACTTGATGGCACTTTTCTAGTGACTAATACATGTTTAAGCTTTTATTATTTTTTGAGGACCTCTTTGCTTTTTCTTGTTCCATTTGTTTATCAAGAAATGAGACTATTGGCCTAGCTGGTGAAGAGCCCGCACCTTAAAATCCTTGGACTAGATGGGATGCTGCTGTCAGGTTAATGTAAATGAATAGCTGAGTTAATGGGATATTTGCTTTCAGAGGATGCTATCTATTCAATGCCCCTTTTCTGAGCATTGGTGGCTTTAGTACCATCATTCAAGTTGTTCTCAGGATCAGCTAGTACTTTACCCATGTCAATTATGCTCGTTTGCCTTTTTTTCCTTCAAAGCCCCAAGTAATAGCTTAATCAAATCCACAATCTGAGCATTTTCTTCATGTCTCTCAATGCGAGCTTAGTGATCATTTTCCATTACTTTTTGATGATTACGAATTTTATACCAACGACAAACTATACGTTTCGTGTTTAAAAAATACCTTCACCTTAGATTATTACCGGATTAGACTTTTGACATTATATGTCTAGGCATGTTTGATAAGATGAAGATAAGTATGCAATTAGATGACAATTAACATAAATGCATAAAGTAGTAAAAAAATTAAATTAGTCATGCAAATGCAAGTGGGACAATTGAACTTACAAAGTAGCTTTATCAATAACGTTTTTCATTAAAGCAACAAAATATCCTAATTACACCTAATTACATTCAGAAATGCCTAACACGGTTACCTTACTTAATCAAATGTTCCATAAAATACAATAATTCTTGTTTATAGGCTCTAATAGGCAAGATGTCACGTATCAAGGATCAGGCTACATCCATCATGTTCTCGGCCTTCAACTAGGCTACCTAAATTTACTCAATTAGATCACAGTGGTGTCTTGATAATTTTAGCATACATGATCGACCACATGGAGCCATTTTTGCTTTCATTGTTTAAAGGTTCTCACTAATTCATCAACCTAGCCTTAGCAAGCTTAAAGAAAATGCTCTAAATCTTGAATTCTAAATGTCTGAGTCTCATTCTCAACTTGATTTGCTTTCAAATCCTAAACTCGAGCTTCTAGCCATCCATTCTTCCTTTAGTAAATTGATGTAAAGGCACGAGCTCTAACAAGCTTTTCCCAATTGACCATGGCTTCTTCTTTATATTGATGTAGTTCTTTCTTAAAGACCTTAAAGAGAGGGCTGAAGTTGGGCAAGAGGTTGTATGACATCCTCTTTTATTCGAGACAAAAGTGACTAACAAGCCAAATATGGAGAAGTGGCACATATGCAATAAAATGACCTGTATCCATCTTCTTACAAAAGTTAAGAACATGAATAGTTTTAGCAACAATGGTTGATATAGGATTGGTGTTGCAGCATAATTAGAAAAAAAGATCTACTACTGTAGTGTAAAAATATGACCAAACCATATATTGCCAGAGCGTAGATTTCTTAAACTTTTCGAATATCAATGATACTCGCTATTGGTTTTTTTAAACTAGCCCATGAAATCCACTCACTGTTCCCATTAATCTTGATACGATTTTCAATCAGGACTCTGTTGACTTAAGAATTTAGGCTAATCTTTTCGTGAAATTGGATGATGCAAAGCCTTACAATATATTCTATTAGTCTTAGCCTCTCTATATAAAGTAACATAGTGTAGTCATCAAATATGGGGACCATATCTTCATGATAGAAAGTGAAACACCAATATGCTAGGTTCTAAAACTAAGATGCCACTTGTAATAGACCAATATCCAAATGAACAAAAGGGCTATGTCTTTGTATTTTTTCGTGAATAATTCCCTCTCGATATTATCCTAACTAGTCCATATATACTTCAAATCTTGCCAATCATTCTGACAGTACCCTATCTTAACCCTTTCATGCATCATTGAGACATCCGGGTTTGAGAACATCCCCATCTTTATGCTATCAAGCTTGGATCATGCTTAGACTTCCTCAAAAAGCTTCAAATCTGAAGCAGATTATTGCTCCATGACAGACAACCCTCGATGAACACTGAACCATTGGCCAATTATCTTATAATGATGATGATTATGATAAAATGCATGCATCGAATAGAAAAATAAAGGAAACAAGTTAGTGACTGTAGGAAGTAATAATTGTAAAAATAAGGCCTTATTATAAAATGTAGCAACAAAAATGCATCATAGAAATTACCCCAACAATAACCATAAGATGCTTAGGGGTGAACACTCTAATTGACAAAAATGGATAGCATAATGGTGTCTTTGGGTTAAAATTGCCTTTAGCATGGTGTTACTATACCTAGCAAGGATAAGGTTGGCTAATTAAACAGCGACGTTCATTTGTCATCACCTATGACAAGTGTATGCTAAGTTGTCATCTGGATAGCATGATGGCTTATTTCGATCGGATATAACATTTTTTATGATGACATAAGGCATTGTTGGCGGCACTCGTTTGTCACCACCTATTTATTAAAAATGGTTAGCCGTAGAACATAACAACATACCATAAAATAACCATGAAATAAAATAATAAATGCAGTGATAGTGCCTATTATTTCTTACATAACATGATGTATCTGAGTAAAGATAAGAATTATTTCCTCGAGTGACCCTATTCTTCAAGTTATTCTGGCAGCACTTTGGTATGATTTGACATGGTTTGGCTCATAGGGTTCACTATATAGGTTGAGTGGATGCCTAAATTGGTATTTGAAACATTCCCTCATTCAGTAAGGATAATCGAGGCACTTCGATCCTTGGCCCATGCGAGTTTAAGAAAACAGGTTTAATCTTGTGGACGTATTTCCCTATGCAAATGTGGAAGGGTACTCACAAAAGATAGGTAATTTATACTCTAAAAGATCTTGCTATACCTATACAAAGGTATATTCACCAAGGTAGGTGGCTTACCTCTTTCTAGCAATTAGGACTATAGCCTCACCATGGTGTTTCATAGGAATCTAATGCACATGCAAGTGCATGGTGTGTGTCAAGGAAACAACTAAACTTTTTATTTTATTTCCATATTACCATACTTATTTGAATCGATATATTCTGGAATAAAATAGTCACTAGCAATTATAAGGAAAAAACCATGAAAGATAGAAAGTTAGTAGACAAAGGTAGAAGGGGATTATAACCAAATAGTGATGGAATTCGAAAAGGCTAAGAATCGAGCAAGATATAACTACTCGTAAGCTTAACGTTCTAAATGATCCCAGTAGAGTCGCCAGGCTATTGCCATGTACCCCATCTATGTTTTCTTGCTTATTTCAGACGATCTGAAGTGGGGGCATGTTCAACTTAAAATATATGGTGTTTGGTCTAATCCTTTGAGTTATCCTTCGATCAAATTTTGGATTATGCATGATAATATGAATGGAAGAGAGACTATCAGACAAATTGCTTATCTAACTAGTCCTGAAAAGTCACCATGAAGGAACCATAAATTTTGAATTGCCATCGATCATTTCGGGCTAGGCATGATCGGATGTCTATTGAAAATAATATCCTAACTTACGAAACTCATAAGATGGATTTCAAAGTCTACAAGGTTCAAAGATTCATTGGTTGAGTTCGAGAACTAGTTCCGCACGGGGAAAGATTAACACCCCTACGACACCCAAAATCAGTACCCGCTAACTATATCTTGCTTTGATTTTGCCTAATCGATTTTATTTTGTTGTTATTTAGATATAATCGCCTTTAATGCATGAACTTTTGTAGAAGTTGTAAATCTGAGCTTTCATAGAAAAAATTTTACATCACTTATACGCCATGAAAGTATGCGAAGCATAGGGATTTTTTTAAATATGATTTTTGAATTAAGTTTTAAAAATTTGGATATTCCATGTTAGGCACTAGAGAGATACCGATATGGGACATTGCCTTGTAAAATTTTTTTAAAAACAATTTTTAAATATGAATGCAGGCTAGTCACTACAAAAGGAAACATGTTAGTAGGACGAAAAAGAAAATAATAATATCATAAGAAAAATAATCACACGCCAAAAAACATAAAAAAGGATGGATAATCAAAATTTATCTCTTAATTGTCTTTGATTAGTAAATAATAATCAAAACAACAATTTTGGCACATGTCTGGATTTAAAGCTAATTTGAGGAACCAAAAAGATTTTAATTAAAATAATTTAGGATATTCAGAAGGAAGAAAATGTTTGGATTTTCAGTTAAAAAATAAGGTTGGAGCATCCTCTCAAAAAGGTAGGGTTGAAGTATCCCTAAGATAAAGATTTTGATATTTTAGGAAGATAATTAGGAATCTGGAATAAATTCGAAAGAGAAAATTTGGGTTTTTTGGTGGAAAACAAGGTTGGAGTTTTTTTTTAGAGTGGTAAGGTTGGAGCACCCCAGAAAATGAAAAGTTTTGATGGTTTAAGAAAATATCAAGAATCTTAAATAAATATGAAAAAATTCAAGTTTTTTTTATGGAAAATGAGGCTGGAGTATCCCTTCGAAATAATGGGGTTAGGGTATCCCTAAAGGTAAAATTTTTTTATATTTCAAAAGAAAAAGATATTTTGGGGAAAAAAAGGTATTTGACAATGAGAAATCAAAGATTTGAATAAAATATATTTTTGTCTTATGTCTTGATTTGAGCCTAAATTTTGATTCAAAAAAAATAGGGGAGAGCATCACGCTGTCTCCTTTCCCAAATTTTCCAGGTTCACCTAAAGGTTTCAGTGGGTAAGCAAGGTACCATTGGAAAGATAACCCGATGAAGACTAACATAAAAATATTTCAAGAATCTTAAAAAGTTGCTTTCTATGCAAAATTAATTTTTAAAGTTAGGCGTGTTTTGATAATGGCAGCATATACAAAGGAAAAGTCATGATAGACTTTGAAAAATCATTCCAAACTTATTTGAAATTATTAAATTGTAAATAATACTTTTCAAAAAGGGAATTTTACATTTTGGGAAAATATTTAAATAATATAAAAAAATCATCTCATGGGCTAAAATGGCCCAAACAAAATGTAATGTGCTAGTTCGAAGGTTTCATATAACAAAGGTTAAAAAAATCATAATTTCCTTATCCAAAATGATTCGAGGATAAACGAGACACCTTCGAAAACGTAATTCAACACCTATTAAGGAAAAATATTAGAAAATTCTAGAAAAATCATTTGTGGTTTGAAAATAATTTTTTAAATTTAGACTATGGCATTGCTAGAACCAAAAACAAGGGTTATTGATTTTTCAGGTTTTTTGGAGGTCAAACTCGAGCTATGGACATCCAAACGTCCATGACTAGAGGAAAAAGTGACATGAGCATTATGGGTTTATTCCATAATCCCAGAGTCAACCCACTGACCATGTCATAAATGAAGATATTAACCTCAAGATCAAGGCTTAATATTTTTTGTCAACTAAAAAGGTCATTTTTTTTAGTAATAGTATAATTAGACTTAAGTCACCATGAATCCAGATCTGAAATATTTGATTTGTCCCCAAGATTAGAAGAGTAATTTTTTGGAAAAAATTAAATACATGCTAATCTCTATCTTTTGAGGTACCATAGACTTAACTTGGAGTTTTTTTTTTTTAAATCAAATTTTTTCTACAAACAAGAATGCATTTTAGACAGATATATTATGAACAAAATGCAACATATAGTAGTGAACATAAATTACATAGTTAAACAAACAAGATATGACATTTTGACATAAAAAAGATGGCAAAAATGCAAAAAGGTGATAAATAAGATGCATGGAGGTGACATCAAAGATCATGTTATGGAAGATGATGCGACCATCTTTGAGCAAAGCAAAATATGCTTGAATTTTCAAGACAGCACTTTTATGCCATGAAACTCATCAAAATGCAAGAAAATGCATGAATATGTTTAAAAACATGTTAAGATGAAGATTCAAGCATGTGTTAGGTATGTGATGGTAGGTGAAAATATGTCAAATATGTAGGGGCAAGGGTTATTTTGATGATGAAGGAGAATATGGCACATTTGGTTATCCAAGCAATTTTAAGGCATCAAAAGGATCATCAAAGCCTTAAACCTACCATAACCAAGGCCACAATAATGAATAAGGGTAAGGTAGCTCCTAAAATGATGCAAATGATAAGAATAGGAAATATATAGAGTAAGGTAGAGAAAATAAACTAAACAGCCTTGAACTTGCCTCTCTACTCAGAGCAGCAACATTAAATTCATCTTTTTGCTTTTGTTTAGCAAGAAAAGGATGAAAAGAAGAAGCCTTTTTAGTTATAATGTTGATAGGGAAAGGTTTTTAGGATGAAAGTGTTTGGAAGTTTGAGTTTGAAGGTTTTCTTGTAGGGGTTTAGAGGAGTTTTGGGAATAAAATTTTTGGTTGAGGGATAGAGAGTAATGAATCAATGTTTTAGGAGTGTTTTTTTTCTAAGGTTCTTGGAGTTTTTTTTGGAGATGGCTGGAAACAAGATGAAGATGTTTGTAGGTTTTTTTGCTGAGCCAAGATTAGGTTTTTTATCTAGGGTGTGCTTAGCTAATGTTTTTGAGCCAAAAGTAAAGGCATTATGGGATTTTTCCTTCATGTACCAAAGATAACTCTAGATACTATGCTCAGTTAGTCTTATTTCCATTGGTTCTGCTATGCAGAGTAGTGGTAGAAGGCTGTAGCAATCTATAAATAAAGAATAGCCAAGCCAGTCCTTTGATAAACCATGTATTTCATGAAAATGTCCCTTTCCATTGGTTATTTGGGCCTCAAAATTTATTTAAATCCAATTATAAGCCCAAAGCTGAAGCTTGATATGAATTTTGATGATTTTTGGGGCAAAGCCAGGTTTGAATTTGATTTTCGGATCAATGGTGCAAAAGATAAAAGATAGCTCAAATTGGGTAAAAATGCCTTGGTGTACCGATGCAAAACATTTTGTATTAATATAGAAGGCAACTTTTACCCATGAGTATCAATACAATGAAATGTGTATTGATACTAAGAGTAAAAAATTATTTCCAGACTCAAGACTTAAATGCATGTATCAATACTCCAAGGCTTTGTATTGATACTCCTGCTTACGTATCAATACATTTTGCCAAAAGTCACAACTTTGGTTATTGTCAAGGCCCGTATCAATACAAACACACTAGGTATCAAGACCACACCTTAGGTATCAATACCAAACCCTTTTATATTGAGACCACATTTAACAATTTGAATTTTGATGATGTGAGAGCTTGGTTTTAATACTTATGCACCAATATGGCTTACACATACTTTAAGCTCTTTGAATAGCTCACTTTGGTTACAAACAGTGGGAAACTGACATGTGCTTATCTAAATGACTTCAGTGACACCCTGAATAGTGACATTTGATACCTTATTTTGACATATTTCTTAATACAACCCTTAGGCATTTCAGACTTTCTCAAAAAAAATTTTTGCCTGGCATGTCACCTAATAGTGCCTAACAACATGGCACCTAGTAGACATCCTTATTTTTTTATTTTTTGATTATATTATCTTTCAATTACATCTTATGATGCCAAAATTTGGCCCAAACAAAATTAGGTATCTACATCAAGTGATAAAGTTTATTTATTAATGTGTCTTAAAGGACATACCCTTGGTTAAGCACTTTTAATCAAGAATTTTAATGTGACTCTAAACTACATAATAGTGCTATTAGAGAAATTTTTGTTGGTTATTGTTTTAATTGCTTTACAATGCTATACTCATTGTGCTTAATAAACTTGAAAAACATAGTTGTTTCCTTATCCTTCATTAGTTCTTAAATTTTCACTGGAACATCTTCAGTAACTATAGCTTTTTTAGATGTTTGTCCCTTTGATTTTGATTTGGCATCAGCTTCAAGGATTTTTTGAACATAATGATGACCACTTATAGTCATATGGCTTTCCTAACAATGTTAACAATAGCTAATTTGCTTGTAACAGCCTTCAAAGTTGTCACTTCACCATCATACCTCCTTAGCACATGTTTATTATCTTTGTATAGAAAGAATGCTAGATTTGATGATGAGTCTGGTAGCAATTTTGGTTTTAGGAGGTGTAGCTTTTGGTTGATTATAATAGATGATGAGAGGGCGATCGGCACCATAAGGCAATTATGATGTTCTTTCATTGGTTATATTGATTGACTTATCTTTTTCTTGATTAGCTCCTTTGTAAAATTCAATCTCACCATTATTTATCATTCTTTGAATCAAAGCTAAAAATTTCGGACACTTTTATAATGTATGTCCTTAAATTACATAAAACTTAAAGAAGTTATACTAAGGATTCCACCTTGAATCAAAATCATCCAAACCTTTTCCATTAGGATTTCGACTTCTTGGACCTCTGTTTCTACCCACCACTCTTTCTTAGTGATTAAAGCATTTACTGTAGGTTCAAGATGATTAGGCAGAGGATCTACTACGACATTGGGTCTTGGACATTATCAAATTTAAAGGCACTTACTTTGAGAAGACTTTAGACTTCTTTCTTAAAAGCTAGACAATTTTTTATTGAGTTTTTACTACTTTATGATACTCACATTCAGCATTCAAATTATACCAGCTAAGGAAATTACACTTATATGGTTTGGAAAAAATAAGAGCTACCAATCGAGCTTCAAGAAGTTAGTTAAATATTTCTTTATAACAAATAGAAAGAGGCTTGTAATAGGGACTAGGCTGATTAGTTCTTTAGGCTAGTTGATTGACATTAGGCCTTGTTTGATTTTGAAGAGGAGTATTTAGAATGATAGTCTGTGGGTTTGGTAAAGCAAGAGCTCAAAATGCACTAGAAGAATAAGTATTTTAAAATTGTCTTCCTTGGTTTTAATAATAAGGGTGAGGTCCTTGGTGATGAAGTTAACCAGCAAAATTAACAAATTGAGCATTTTTTTCATTTTGCTAGGTCCTACCTTTTTTTTCAATGGAAGATTCACTAGTTTCAAAGTTTCAACCTTTACAACCATCTCAATTTATTTCGCTAATATAGCTAGGTCAAAAAAGTTCTTAATTGCATTCCCTACTAAGTTGTCACAGTAAGGAGGGTGCAAAGTGTTTATAAACAACCTTATAGTCTCATTTTCAGTCAACAAGGATTGAACTTAAGAGGCCATATCTCTCAATCTTTATGCATATTTTTTAAAAGATTCTGCAAGCTTTTCCTCTATGTTCTACAAAGTTAGCCTATTTGGTACCCATTCGGCCATGTATTCATATTGTTGCAAAAATGCATTTGCTAAATGAATCCAACATTGAATTTTATGTATGGTTTAGATCGTTATACCATCTGAATACTGATCCTAACAAGTTTTCCTGAAAGCAGTGAACAAGAAGCTTGTCATTCTGAGCATATCCAACCATGAACATGTTGATGTCTACTTGAGGGGATTTGATGCCCTTGTATTTCTAAAATTTGGGCATCTTAAACTTTGGTGGAAGGACAAATCTGGTACTAAGTTAAGATCTTAAACACCCACACTACTATAGAGTTTGGTCCCTTTTATAGCTTTAAACATCTTTTCTAGAAGCTATAATTTCCCTTTTCTTAATCTACATTCTAGCTTGCATCTTGCCTTTTTGTTTACAGCTTTCTTCTTCATCAACACCAAGACCCATTGACTTTTCTTGCTCAATTACTATTCTTACATCTATCCCTTATGAAAGAGTGTCAAAATTAATATGGATGGTTGGTGGCAGAGTATATTTTGGGTGTTAATTGGTTACACATTTTGCAGACTTGCTGACTATGTATTATGGATGTTAGCAGGTTGTCTTTCAGCTTTTCCCTTCTCAGATCCCTCGATAAGAGTGTCAGTAACAATTTTTGGCTGTTGGCAAACTAGTTTCCTTGCCATGAGCAATCCTATCATCTTTGTGATCTGTATTTGTAGTTCCTCTTATCTTCTCATCATGGCCTCTTGGGCCTTATGCTAACTTGCTTCTAATCGTTCAAGCCTCGCTAAGTGGTCTTCTACCATTCTTCTTACTCTATATCGGTTGTAATACTAATGAATTGGTGGTTGTTCAGTTGGTCTTTTTGAATTTGCAATATTAAAAACTTTAAAAATTCTAAATTTTTTTTAAGTTAAATTTTATTTATGAATTAGTGAAATTAATAATTATGTATAAGTATGCATGTATGTGTATATATATGTAAGATGTATTTATGCATGGCATGAGTATATGAATATATGAATATACTTGTAAGGATGCTTGCCTTAGCAAAAAATTCCTAACTCAAAAATTTTCCATTAACTTTATGATAAAATATGTTCACATTATTGATCATATGAGGATTACATCTAAGGAAAGTCCTAACCTGATCATATTGTTTTTGAGCTTCCTCTAAAAACTAAAGCACAGTATACCCGTGCTCTTTTATCAATTTAATTTGTATCCATGGGACTTTAATTTTTTCTACCATTTTTTTCTTGGATGATGGCTAAGTAAATCTGTTTTGTGAGATGGTTGAGGTACATCTGTCAGCCTACACACCCAGCTTGCCATCTTTTGCACTCATCTCTAGTCTACCATAATTTGTCATCCCAATATGCATTCATGTTTTGGTATGCTTATACCAAAGTGTGACTATCATCTCATTTTCGTTGTAGTTCTAATCTTATCTTCTTAATAGTTATTGTAAGGGCTTCCCTTTCCTCAAACAATCGAGATACCCTCTCCTGTTCTTTATTCGGGGCAACTCAAAATCATTCATTCTTCTTAGTGGATCTCCTTAGTTGGAAATAAGTATCAACATGCCCTTTTCTTTCTCTTTTAAAAACAACACCTCTGACTTCTCCTTTAAGTCTTTGGCTTTTCAGACTTTTAAACCTTCATAAAGTTTATGCATTTCCTTTCTCATTCCCTTAGATGTCACATTGAAGCTCCTGGATATCCCAACAAGCTTTGGCTTCTTGTTCTATTAGATCCAGTCATTCTACATTAAATTATACTTTTCTTTCATTCTTTTGATTTCTTTTCCTTTCGCTTCCATCTTCATTTTTAAATGAACAACTTCTTGACCTGGTTGTCATTTTTCATTTTTTTTCTATTCTGTGGCATCTTTCTCTTTAATCAAATCCATCTCGGAAAGCATAATATGATAGATACTCGAGGAATGGCCTTATTTATGCCAGGAATGATTATATTGCAACCTTAAATTTTCCTCCAAGCATCATACCCTGGGGTGATCTGATTTGTATGGGTGCGCAACCTTGATTCATATCTTTCCTCTAGCGTAAAATAGTTGTCTGAAGTGATTTTCTATAACCTTCCCCTTGATATATCAAATCTACACTAACTATATTCGAAGTCATGGGAATGAACTGCTGCAACGCATACTATCTCCGAACCAATAATGGTGCATACCCCATAATGCCCCATATACCAAGTAAAGGCATACAAAGTAAATCACCACACTGATAAATAAATGGTTTTGGTGAAAACCAAGGTGCTCTCCATGTTATATATCATAAACTAATTATTTTACCTTAGTATTCATCTTTTTCATCCAAGATTTGTTCTTTATGACACTTGAAATGGTGATTTTGAAAATTATTTTTGCAGATGATATCATAGTCAAAATTTTTATTTTTAGGGTTTTTTTGTAAAATTTGAAAAGTTGATTGTCATATATTTTTATAAATACTCATGTAGTATTTATGCCGATATGCACTTTAAAAAATAAAAAATATTCAAAAAAAATTTATATTGGTATTTTATACCATGATGTGTCAAATTATCAATTTTATCAATTAATTTTGAATTTTTTATTGTACTATAAGTGTCATGCTCACGAGCTTTTTTGTAAAAGTTATTCCAGATTTCAAGTTTTTATCTTTATTATTTTTGTAAATTAACGTTCTAAGCAAGGTATTAAATTCAACTCATTTTTCTTAGGTTGAATTTATTCTTGGAATTCTCTTATTCTAAAATACAAATTATTCTACTTTGTAAAAATTTTATGATAGGATTCTGAGTCTAAAATTTTTTAAATTCATCAGATTTTTTATTAAATTCATGCTAAATCAATTTTTGAAATTTTTATTTAGTTTTTGAGTTTTGAATTTTTTTTATATATCAATTTCCCTCCGTTAGGATTTTTCTCGTAAAATTTTATGAGTTTAAAAGTTTTAATTATCGTTTTCTTACACATAAGACTTTTCAAATTTTTTTTTTAATAATTCAACCTTTGAATTTTTATAACAAAATTCTATTATTTTTATTTTTATTTTATTATTCTTGGGTGAAATTTTCTTCATGGGTCTAACATTTATACATTTTGCTATTATGCCCAATAAATTCATTTCATTCCCAACAAGCCCTCTAAGATTTTCTAAGCCAATTTTGATTTTTATCAAGTCCAATATATTCATATGAAATTTTTCAACAAGCCCATATAAATATTTTGGGCCCAAATTAATTTTTCAACAAAGCCCACTTGTTTATTTTCCTATTAATTCGTTTAGGCGCAATATTTTTATATAAATTTTCAATTGGTCCTCCTATTTGACAAATTATTAATTGAATATTATCCGATAAAATTTTACTATTTGAATATATAATTTTTAATGGTACAATTTAATCCTTCTAATTCATTTTTATAGTATTCTTGATCAAGATTATTTAATCTTATCATCATCATCATGAAGTCTAAGCTCTAACTGATGAGTCATGCATGATGATTCATGCACAATAACAAAACAATTTAACTAAGCCTTATCAAAAATCTAAAAAGATAAAATAAAAACAAACAAAAAAAGAGAATGGAATTTGGCCAAGGGATTTTTTCTTCCCTTGGCCGATCTTTTTCCTTATAAATAGAGGGAGGATACTCTCATAAAAAAAAAAGAATAGCTTCCATGAAAAGACTTTGCCATTTTGTTTGCTAATTTTCAAGTTTTACCAAATTTCATCAAACTTTAAGGTATTGTGTCTTAAAATTTTGTGATTTTTTCTCATACATTCAATATTTTCTATCAATTTTCTTCGTTTTAGTAAGCCAAAATCTTGCTTGAGCTCATAGATTTTAATCTATGTTGAAAGGCACAGCAAGATGGCAATGAACAATTTTCTTTGATTTAGTTGTTAAATTTGATTTTTCCTAGCAAAATTTGATTTTCATCAAGAAAACATGTTTTTGTTGATATGTTGTGTATTTTATCATGTGAATATGTTCATGTTAATATTATTTTCCTTGGTATTTTCATGTGAATATTTCATAAAATATGTGTATATGTTGATTATTCATGATTTTTTATATATGTTGATGTTGATTTGAGTTTGGTAGAAATTTGGATATATGTTTATTTTGTTATTTATGAAGCTATGTTGAAAAGAATTGATCTTGGTTGTTGTTAATGATGATCATGGCCTTTGATATATTTTTATGCTTTTTGTAATAGTACTTTTGACTATTTTATGATGTTTAAAAATCATGGGATCTAAAAATAATTTACCCAAAATTTTTAAAGGCCTTGCAGAGGTGCTTCCAAGCTTGGCCTAACCTTGTATGGTTATTTTTTTAAGTTTTTGATTTTTTTAGACCATTTTGTAATTATGAAAAATATAGAGACTAAACTGCAAAAATTAAAAAAAAATTTCTAGGCCATAAATGTTTGGTCAAATATGTCTTGTCACCTTTAGAGATATTTTCATGCTTATTCTAATATGTATATATATGTTTCATGCATTTTTTTATCATTTTAGGGTCATTTTGTAATTTTAAAAAGTTTAAGGACTTATTTGCAAAATTGCAAAAATTTTGTTTTTATGGCTATAAGTTCTTGGCCGAACTGATTATGTAATTTTTGGATGTGATTTTTGTGTTAATTTTTACTAAAATCACCTTTTTAAATTATTAAAATCTAATTCACCATCGAATAATCCTAGTAATTCTTGTCGATACTTGATTTTCTCTAAGATATTATCCCTTGGAGAAAAATAAAATTGTTTTACAAAAAATTACACTTCCAAAGATAATAACAAAAATATTTAAAACAAGTAACTATACCTAAGGTATTTAGAACAAGTAACCATATCACTTCATCGACGCTGATTCATTGAATGCTTGTTTACTAGAAACATCTGCTCAAGAACAACTTTTATTCAGAACAACCATGTTTAGAGTAACTAATGTTCATAATATAGCTCATGATTAGAACAGCTGTTGTTTAGAACAACCTATGTTTAGAACATCTCTCGTTCAAAACAAGCAACGTTTATAACAACTCCATTTAGAATGAAATTTTTATAGAATAAGTTATTCACGGAACAACACTTTCGTAGAAAAGACACATCCATTAAGAAGTATTTTATAGATGACTTTCCACCTGATACTGCACCATTGAAATGGAAGAATTGAAAATAACCTCGAAATATGGCAGTTTTTTAGGTTAGTTTCATTATTGGGATGTCATGTATGCATATTTTTTAATGTTATAATCATTTTTTGTCCAAATATAATCATATTTAATCTATTATATATTTATATAAATTTTGATACATTAATAATTTGTATTATATAGATTTTGACATGTACATTTATTTTGTGTCATATTCATATTATTTTCTCATGTTGTGTTTTATATCGTGTTTTAAGTATTTTTTTTATGTTGTATTTATATCATATTTGAAGTTACCAAATCTAATGCTGTGCCTTATTTTTCATCTTAAACTTAGACATTCGAAAAAAATCAAATCAAGGTGGTTCGACGTATAAATTTGGCTTTATCTTGTTTGGGAGAAAATCGTTGATCACTTTAATTGGTAAAATTTAGAGAAAAATAGTTAATTAATGTGGTGAGTTTCATATATTTTCAATTTAATAGTTCAAATTGTTTTCATAAAAGATGATTTAGTTTTATTATTCGTCTATAGGTTTTTATTTCATGGTATTGCATTCACTTTGATGCTAAACTTGAAAGCAAAAATAAAAACGATATCTTGAGTTATTGATAGTTTACTAAATATGAAAATTGATAATTAATTGTCACTTTCAACAAGTATAAAAGTTTTAATGATTTAATGTATGAAAGAATCTAACGTATGTGATTATTTTTGGATTTATATAAACAATAATATAAAAAAAAGAAATTCATTATGTTTAATTAAGAATTAAAAATAATTAAAATTTTTACCATAATTGATGGGTTTCGATGATTTTTGCATCCCCAACAAGTAGCTCAAAGTGGGTTAAATCATGGTATGAATCTTTTTATTTGAGTCAATTTGATACGAATCATTATTTAATTAATAAAAAAATATTTTTATTTATATTAATTATAAAAATAAATTTTTAATGTTTTAATATTTTAATATTTTTTTACGTAATTTGAGCTTACAGTTGGGCCAAATTTAGGCTTGACAAAAATTTTAAAAAACTTTTCTATTGTAACCTAACCCAACCTATAAATACCTTTAGCATAAAGATATGAAGTGGTTTTTTCTTTTATCCTTATTAAATACTTAGTATATCTTAATATGCATAATCATATTAGTAACAAATAAAATTTTTATCTTCGTATTTGTCGATCAAAACATAAACTTTTATACCGAGGTATATATTTACATATATAAATTTTTTGTATGTGAGGTGTAATTTCTTCAATTATGATAAATTAAACACTAATATAATCACTAATTAATACTACTTTATTCATTATACTTTTCTAATGATGATAATAACAAATAAATGTCTCAAAAGAAATAATAAATATGTACTGGTGTATTTTTATGAAATTATGACTCATAATTATACCGAAAAATATGATAATGTATCATAATATTCTGCTATTTACAAGTAGTTTCTTATTTTTCTATGGAATAGGATTTAATTAGTTATTAACTTATTAATGAAACTTATCCCTCATAAAATTGATAAAACTATTTTATTTACATGTTGCATTATTTTTTTTATTTTCTAAACCAAAATATTATTGTCTAATATTGTTAATTAATATAAATTTTTTTCTATTAACATGCGGTCAAATTTGGGAAGTGATGATAAAAATAAATGAATGTAATTGAGAACAATGAGAAAAAGTTTGTAAGTTAATAGTGCAAATTACTTTGAAAGAAGTTGTTATCAATTCATTCGGTTTTAGAGCGATCACCTCATAAAAAATAAAAATATATTATTCATCATTTAAGTGGTTTAATTATTTGTGTTTTTAATTAAATAAAATATTTTTTTAACATGCACAATAGAGTTTTTATTCAAGGAAATTTTAATAAATATCATTTACTACAAACTTAAGTGAAGATATATAGGATAATACTCCGACTAGTTATCTATACTCGTTATCTATAAATATCATCAATTGAGTTTGGTATCACCAACTCAATTGAAAAATTGACAAAAAACCTTAAATCAGTTTTAATAAACATAGGTATAAATGTCATTTAATATAAAAGTTTAGTTATTTCATT
>JBBYHM010236468.1:0-30375 GCA_038381775.1 Adansonia rubrostipa | reverse complement strand
ATATATAGAAAATAAACTCACATGATATGATAAACCAAGCACTGCATAATTTAATCTGTTTCTTTTGCCTTCTTATTATGTTGGCTAAGTCTACTACATCCCATCAAAGAAATTAAAAGAAAAAAAAAAGCAAATTGATTTGTTATCTTTAACTAGATCTAGTAACTGGCGTATTTATATTATATTTATATATTTTATTTTATTGTAATTGTATTTAAGAGATCTTGTATTTATATAAGTTTTTATACTTTAAAAATTCATATTGTACAGATTTTAAGATATTCATTTATTCAAATTATTTTTTATTTTAATTATTTTTTATGTCATATTTGTATAATTATATTTAAAATTTTTTATGTCTATTTTCAACTATGTACAAATACCAAGAAGCGAAGAAAAGGTACCTATAAACTAAAAGAAAATTGATACTTTGGGTTCAATAATATTTTTTATCAATGTTACTTAGATTGAAAATAAGTGTATGATATTAATATATGTTTAACACAAATTAAATAATTATCAAATTGTGTTACCAAAACCTTTATGATATGATGGGAAAATTCATGTGATTATCAAATCTTTAATTTATATATTGTTCACAAATCATATGATCGCATTCATGATGTGGTTTTGTAGCAAATGACTTGATTATGTAATTTGAATATTTGATCATCTCTTCATTATCCAACAAAAACCATCCATCCATCTCATTTTCTTTCTTCTTTTCCCCCACATTTAAGTTAATTAAAATTCTATTTTAAATGCTTAAAAAATACAAATTCGGTCCATGATTATGTCATCCCAAAATCTTAATTTACACCATTAAACCCTAAGTGCAATTGGAGTTGGAACTTCACCTCAAAAAAAGAAAATAAAATTTGTCTTCTTTATGTAACAAGGACCAATCATCCTCTATCCATCCGTCTCCTACACGAAGATATTTTAAAGCCTTGTAGCCCTAGTTCGTATTTAACTAGTTTTGTCCTTTTTATTGTTCTTTATTTGTTACTCTAAATGTAAAGATAGAACACACACAGACACATTTATACATATATATATATATATATATATATATATATATATATATATAAAACATGCATAGGATACCAAAATATACTGTTAAACCAAAAGTAGTACTTTTGGCCCAAAAAAAAACAAAAGTAATACTAAATAAGTTGATTTTTACAATAAATTCAGGTTTTCAAATCAAACATTTGTTAAAATTCACGTTGTTATAAAACTCTTAATTAAGTTGTGTCACTTAATATGTTGGTACCAACTCCATTAAAAAATTTTAAAAAAAAAATCAAATATAATTCTGAAGACAAATATAAAATTCAAGTATTTATGTCCTTCTTCAAAATAATAATTATACTTTTATTTTTTAAAAAAAATACTTATTTTTTATTTTAAAAAATTTTACTTTTTTAAAAGAAATTATCAATATTTTTAAAATTAAAATAAATTCACCAACCTTTATGAGTGGTTCAAAATCTTATATATGAAAAACCGTTTCAAACTCTTCACTTTTTTTTCTTAATTTTGAAATATTTAAAATCAATAAACTGTTCAAATATTTAAGTTAAGATAAAATAAACACTAATAAAAATCATTAGTAAAATATTAATCAAATTATTTTATATAAAAAAAATATAAATCTAGAAATTAAATCTATTCTCATCTATCCAACTCCCCACCTCGCTACTGAAAAAAAAAAAAAGAAAAAAAAAAAGAAAAAGCTTGCCCAAATCAAAACAACCTGAACCCGACAAGATTGGGAATCGGATCGACGAGTCCCTCCCCTGCCTTTTGGCCCCATCCCTCCAACCTCCCCATAATTTACTTTACCAAATTATATTATATATTTTATGAAAACCCTTAATTATAGCTTTGGCTGGTCCAATCACCCGTATTTTGTTTCATGTGAACCGAAAAGTTTTACGACAAAAAATAATACTAAAACGCTTGGCTCTTGGCTCAACGCCTTTTAGGTTTAGTGTTTAGATGTCATTTGATTATAATTATGGATTTTTAATATTTGTACTATACTCCCCACACTACTGTATTTAAATATATATTTATTAATTATTTAAATATAATATATATTAAATATATCATATTAATCATATTTAAAAATTTTATTTTGTATTTATTATATTATTCGTGTCTTGTTTTTGTACTTTGTTAACAATTATTTGCTATATTTTGATTTTTTTTTCCTATTCAGCAACCTGAAACAAAGAGGTTACAGAGAGTAACTCATTCCCTTTTAAGAAACAAAATAGAACAAGAAATAACCATAGAGCTTAAAGCGAAAAACTTAGTTTTTTTTTTTTTGCCCCGACATTGGATGCAGTTTCTTTTATCAAATTCAGTGCTCCGATTCCAATTCTGATTTCTTTTTTACCGAAAAATAATGGTTTGTTGTGAATTGCATTTAAGACTTCGATTTTAAGTAAAATTACCTGCACTAAAATTTTATCTTTACAACCTTGAATTTTACAAGTGACACTCAAATTTGTATTAAGTGTGTTATTAATGATAAAAAAAGGGGATAGAAAAGTCTTCCTGATAATTTATATATATCTGAGATATATAGCCTCCTTGGAAAAATTGGCAACATCCAAACTCTAATTTACCCATTTACAAACTGCAAATATTTTTAATAAAGAACCCACTAAACACTATGGTGAAAATATATTTTTTTTTTAAAAAAAAAAGGCTATAGATTCTACTGCCCGTGGGAAGCTCCAAAGTTGGCATCTAATATTTAACTTTAACCAAGTTTGGATTTAACAATATGGTTATGGCAATAAAGGCTGAAAAGGCTTAAGAGTAGCATCTCTTTTGATTAGTAGTAGGCTTTTTTCCTCATCACTTAATTAATTATTTGATTTTCCCATCGGGTGCTTTTTTTAAGGGGAACTTTTTTTTTTTTTAAATAAAGCAGATTCGAGCACCCTTTGTTGGTTCAAAAAGACAAGCTTAAGAAACCAGTTTTTTTTCTTTTTTTTAATCCTTTGATTGAGTTCTCCATACATCCTGAAAAGCATAAGGGAATCAAGGTTTTAGGTAAGGCCACATTAATGATATAATAATTCCCAAAACCCAGTCATTAAATATTAAAATAATTCATGATTAATTAACCACCTTATTGAAAAAAACCAAAAGAGGGAGTGAAAAGAAAGAGTGGGTATGAGCTTTTTTTAAGTGGTTGGTGACAATCCTATATAATTGATGAAGACCATGTAATCTAAGAAATACAGTTAGATTAGGAACCAAGTTACCAAACCAAGAAACTATTATGAGATCGTTTACTATGGTAAGCAGCTTCTTCAAATGGATTGAAATTGCTATTTGATTCATATATTCAGAGAAATCAACTCATGTGCTCATATATTATTTAATTAACTCAAAATAGTTCCTTTGAATAGTTTGGTTTAGATCCGAGTGTTGCAAGGTTCAAGTGATATATATATAAATATTTTTGGTGGGGGTGCAATCAAATAACCCCAAACTAGGTTAAGACCCAAGTTATATACTCTATAATATAAGAATCTTTGGCAATTTCCCACGGAGCCAAGCATTATGGTAGATCTTTAATCTTTTTATTAGCCCACTCAAGAATGTTTCTTAATTTCATGTAGACCCTTTTGCCTATAATGAGCAAAGCAATATCAACATTTAATTAGTGCAAAGTTGAAGAATCCAAAGGGTTTTTGAAAGCGGACAATGATATACAAGCAAATACGTGTACCGCATGCTTGAGAAATACTTCAAGCTAGCTTGCTACCCTCGTCCCGTTAATTAGTTTTTTTTTTTATTTGAAAACAAAGGAGGTCATAACTTGAATATCAAGAAAATGTTCAAATCTTAAATCTATTAAATATGACCATATAAATAAAAAAATATGAATTAATTGATTTAAATTTCGAGTTCATTATATTAATTACATAATATACATGTTCTTATCGATTTAATTAAGGAATTAGCTAATTAAAGCGTTTTAAATACCATAGATGAGATGGGAGTTGGAACTTTAATGAATCCAACGGTTTCCCAGCTCTTAATACAATTAAATGTTTAAGCATTGAATAATAGTATGTTATGTATTCTTTACTCAAGAACTCTACAAAATTTTTGAGTGATACTTGAAGCTAACTCAAACAGCAAAATCAGATGAACTTTTACTTCATTAATTGTTAAACCAAAAGTTGGTATAATCGACTTCAATAAAATGAAAGATTATATACTTTAAACAAATGAACAAGAGTTTCATCAATTTTGAGTTGATACTGAATTTGTTGATGTTAACTATTTTATCTTATTTGATGTAATTTAAAATTTTTATTTTTCTTAAAATATCAATATCCAATATATATATATATATATATATATATATATATATATATCCAACACATATTATTTTTTTTAAGACGACTGGTTGCTTTTATTTATCCAAGAAAGCAATAAAAATTGCTACACGAGAAACATCCTTGTCCTTCATAGGTGAGGAGACAAAATAAAACTATTCAAACTATAATTAGCTAATCATCCAGACTGCACATCAAATTAATCAGTCAAAGAATGTGAGATTACTAAGACCCCAGGCTGTACAAAGAAAAATAATGACAAAGTTTTGATCAACGTCAGAGAGTCTTTGCCAATTTAAGTCTAACATCCTCCTTGATGATTGCGAACACCTGGGCAGTGGACCTTTGCATATTCCATGAGCTCTGCAGTTCATTTCCCTCCATACATGATAAATGGTTGCATTCCAGGTAAGTTTTAAGATGATGGTAAGAAAACAATTTACCTTGAGCTTTTGAATTGCCTAAGAAAGCACATGATTCCATAAGCAACTCCCAATTTGTAAATGACAGAGGTGCATGACTTGCATCATAAGGCTTTAGAAAGGTTACATTCCAAAAAGAGATTACCCTGCATCTCTTGCTCAATATTGCGGAAAGTGCAGGATGTATTCACTTCAACCCCCTGTTGCTTAAGCCTCATCTTGGTCGGCAATCTATCCAGGTAGCCAGCCAAGATATTAAAGAATGTTTAGGAACATGGTGAAAAAAAACATATGAGCCTGTCCCATTTGACCTTAGGCTTTTTTGGCTTAATTTCTTGCCGAATTTTGGCAGTTGAGTAGGAATCCCCAATAAATATCCAAGTCCAAGTCCCATTCTGCTAACAGAAGAACTGGTTAGCTAACTGCCAGACCTCGTTTCCAGCAAATATTCAAAAATAGATATAAGATATAATTCTTTAAATATATGAATTTGAAATCATATTTGACAAAATTTTTTAGTGCCGGTAAGAAAGAACTTTCTCGCATTTAAGACTTGTTTGTTTAGGATTGGCAAGGCCATGGCGGCTCTTAATTTGTTATTAGTAGGCCAACTTATGCATAAATGTTATAGTGGGTTAGTGGCTTTTTCTGTAACCACTTCAATCTTGGAGGATTAATGTCCCTAATTAATATTGCTTTCAAAGCACGGTTGTTGGTTGATTATGAAATGTTATTAATTTTTTTAATGTCATGATTCTTGATGTATTCGCATGAAATAGAAAATAGAATTACACAATCAAATATTTTTTGATGTAAATGTATAACACTTCCTTTTTATTTTTCTAGTTATAAACTTATATTGCATGACAACTTTACTAGATTCTAATAGTTTTTTAATTTTAAAAATTTAAAATTTTTATACACTTAATAATTTATATTGTATTTATATTTATATAATAATTAATGAATTATTAAATCCAGAAATATAACATATCCGCAATAGATCATGCACTTGAAATTAACATTAATAAAGATTTATTAGAAAATTTTGAATTCAAAATTATTTAAAAAAAATACGAACTTATTATTATAATTGAAACAAGTTTTGGGAGTTTTAATAATTACTAGCCATAGCCATTCATGACTTGAGGCTTGAGTGGCACACTTGGATAACAACATAAAAAGAGATCAGCTGGCTCACTGGCTGGCTCTATTAGACTTTTTTTAGCTCAACTCGACATGTTGATAGGAGGCCGCAACAGTACATAAGCAAACAAATAAAATAAAATAACATTTAATAAAAAAAATCAGCTAAAAATATTGCAACAATGCCCATTCGGATATGTCTCCTCCACATCTCTCACGCACACGTCTATGGCCCCCCTCTCTCTCTTTCCTATTGCTGCATGAAGCGTGTGTGTCAAAGAGGTTTTCAGGTGGGATTCGGTCATAGTTTTGAATTTTTTTAAAAAAATTATATTATTATTTAAAATAATTTTAAAATTAATTTTATATTAATATTAATAATTAAATTAAAATTAAAATATTTTTTATTAAGAAAATATTAACTCATGTTAAATTGAATAACTCTGAATTATTAAAATATTTATTTAAATTTAATTTAATATGAATCATACTTGTCTTTTTTAGTTAACCTCATCTTTTCACTCTTAACATGTCTTCTTTTTCTTTTTCTTACACAATAAGAAAAAAATTTTAATTACAAATATTTTCAATCATGTCATATTTATTATTCGATTATAAATATAATAAATATTATTATAATCAATTATAAAAGATATCAATAAAAATTTAAAATTACAAAAATAACAATCATAACATCTCGTTATGATTTTCTCAAAGAATGTAAACATATATATATATATATATCTTGTAACAAGATTCTAGCGTTCGTCTTGACTGTTGGATTCATACGTGCCGTACCCCTGCAAGCACATTTATAATTAATCAATCAAGCAAAGCATATTGTTTTTGAATCTGTTCCTAACCCTCTTTAGCTTATCAACAATTAGTAGAAAAGGACTTGAAGTTTAATATTGATTGAAGTGAAGAAAATTTTTAAAAAAAAATAGAAAAACGTGGGGAAACTGGGAAAATGACTTGTCACCCAATGAAAATCGTAAGCATAAATTAAGTCATTTAGATGTTGGAAATCTTTTTGGTGTGGGAATCTATTGCGTTTGGGGGGGCTTTTTGGTTGTTTCTTTCTTTGTCGATGGGAAAAGGTGGAAAATGGAAACCCCCAAGTTATATGCAAATGCTAAGGTAGATTGGGGGTTTTTTGGCAGTATTTGTTTGGAATGTCACGAGATGCCTCAAAAAACTTGAGATATAGAACAAAAAGTGAGACAAGCACTGCTGAAAACCACATTTTTTCTGTTTCTTTTATTGTACATAATTTCCGACTGAGGTAATTTCACCATTCTATTCCCTTTTTTTTTTTCTTGCTTCTTCCATCCGGTTTAATTAATTTCTTATCATAAGTTACAAAAATACATGTGATAACCTATATATATATATATGTTCATTTTACTTTAAAATATATATTTTTTATACTTACATTCCACACATAACAAAACAGCTCAATCAATAGAGGAGGATCGTTAATTTCTTGGTACTTGTTCCAAGTTTGAAGTACCATTTTGTATCATGCTAGTGTGCCCTAAAGTCCTCATAGTCCAAGCACAATGACACAATTATCAGTGGCATGCTTTACCATTAAGCTAATAACTCATCGTGCTGGTCTCCCGTTAGTGCCGTCGCTATGCCAAAAACGAGAAAACCCCCATTCTTGTCTTTTCCTTTTAGACCTCATGTAATCATATAAGAAGGACTTGAGCTATAATAATTCTTTAAATATAAGAAAAAAATTAAATATACCTATATCAGATCTATTTATATTAATATATGCATATCAAAGAATCATCACGTAGCATAGATGTTAACCATACATGGAAATGATCTGAGCAACATATATAGTTATATACCTAGTCAATATGGCCATGTCTTCGAGGATTGTTAAATAAAGCTATAATAAAAATGATTGCATATTTATATGTGCAGCAATTTCTTTAATTTTTTTTATTATGTTCGTCCAATTATTGAACACCTACTGGAAGTAAGTAAAAAGGGACCTGTAAAATAAGGAAAACAAGAAGGTAAAGACAGGCATGCATGGATATAAATTAAATCTGTGGTTTCAAGTTTCGAGTTGCCAACTCTGAACATATTTAGGTCATGCATATAATGCCTTCGGAAAATCCGATTAAAACATGTTATTCCGTTCATGGAATCTTTGAGGTTGCTGAGAGAAAAAATGGCCAGTACAGCGAGAAACATTACAGGAAGAAAACTGATCTCCGCTCTGAATAGCGTGTATTCAGGTTTCAGACCCTTAGTTAAGGCCCTCCAAGTTCACCACACGGCAGCACTTGGCACCCATGCGGGGGCGGCGCATCGTGATTCGATTAGCCTTGCCTCGTGCGCAATCTTATATACGAAGGGATCGATACTAATTTTTTTTTTTTTTTAAGTTTCCTTCATCAATTGCACGATTCAGACACAAACTTCAGAATTTACTTCAATGGATTAATTAACCCTTTGTTGAGAGCGTTGCATTAGACGTAGCAAAATCATGTGAAACAAGCTGTAGTTTGACCGGTGACATCTTTTTGGTCTCAACCCCAACTGGCGTTAAGTCAAACCGTAGGGGACTATCTTTTTTGTTCATAAATATAGGGGAGTATCCAGATTCAAAATATATAATCTTGGTGTTACAACAATTAATGCATCATAGACCGCAACTAACACGAGATTATTTATATAAATCCCCCGAAAATTATGCTGATATGATTGGATCTTAGGGACACAAACAACTCAAATAATATTTGTTTTGCAAGTGTTTTTTTTTTTTTTTTGCCATGGTACTTTTTAGAACTGGACAGTACCCGTCACATGGCAAGTAGATCAACTACATATATATATATATATATACATATCCTTTTTATTATTTTCAAGACTAATTTGTCATCTTCGTGTGTGAAGAAATATACTTTGTGGGGGGGGGGTGAGGAGGGGACTGCTGTACTACTCACGGGGAGGATGGGCGGTTGCAACTGAGACTTAGGAGGAAATATATAATACTTGTGGTAGGAGAGAAAGGACAAAGACTCTTGAGCAGTTAAAAATGACAGCAATTGTGCAGGTGAAAGCAGGCCATGTCCTTTCGGAAACACCGTGGGAAGGTTCTTATGCCGATTTTCTAGTATTACTTATTTGTTTACGCAGCGGACAACAAACTTCTTCTTCGTGCATCGTTCGCAGCTCTTGGTTGTACTTCTGGCCGTATGCTTATATTTACAGTGTGTGTGCATATATATATATATATATATATATATATATATATAAATATATATGCATATTTGCAATTTGCGAGATTCTCTTGCATGATTCTTTTGTCATGATCTGATCGTTATTTCTTGTAAGGAACCATTAAATGAAAAAAAGTTTTATTGGGCAATTGCAATATTGGGCCTTGCCCTGTTTAATTTCAACTCAAGATGGGTTTTCTTTTCTTCCTGGTTTAGTCTTAAGCCCCCAATTTCTGATGGCTATACCAACCCTGACCCTACGCATTCTAATTCTCCATATAGGCCAGGAACAAGGAAAAGAATCCCTAAAATCTTGGAGAAATTGTGGGATGTTCCCGTCTAATCTGATGCTCCTTTTATATTTTTCACACTGTTGAATGTGGGAACTAGTCCACTTGGGTAGCATGATCTTCGACCTCATAACGGGGATGGCCTGTTTCAATTAAATTGACTAGTTAAGGAACAGAAATGAGACCAGCAGCATCAGCTTAAGTACCTTTTCTATGTTGTGGACTTGGCATTTTGACTGCTTTAGAAATGGGACATGCGGGGTTTTTGAAACAAAATTCTCCTTGGCTACCACACCATAAAAATGTAATGCTTCTGGCTGGCTTTTACTGTTATCATTTTGCCTCTTCCTTGGCTGTGCTTTGTTTCAGAACCAGCAATTCTTTTTGTTCTAGAAAATAAAGGTAACGGTTGGCGCCTCCATTTTATTACAGATATTTTCCCGGTTGATTTTAGAATTGCTGTCTAACAGTGTTTGCTAAATATGGAAAATTAAGTTACAAGATTTTTTTTAATTACAATTAATTCATGCTAATTAAACTTTATTGATTCAACTCATGGGATTAACTCAGTTATTGACACTTGAGTTTGAATATTAGATATAAATATGTATTCGATACATGTATATTAAATTTTTTCAAAAAATATTTTTTTATATATTTGGAGCTTTTTGAAAGATTATATTTTCATATTCATAATTAAATATGTATCGAATATAAATATTTTAAAAAATTAAAAGTTAAAATAATTTAATTTAATAAATTTGAATTTAAGTTTCAAAGTAAATAGCTTCTTTGTCTATCTGGCTTTTTCTAACAAAAAACCCATTAAGCCATTCTGTTTTTCGTTTTACCCCTCGTAATTAGGAAAGGGAAGGCAAACTTTGGGCTTCAGCCCACTTTTCCTTTCTTTAATTTTTTGAAGTCCAGATTACAAAGTGGCAATAATGAAAGAGGATGGTCTAGTCAAAAAAGCCCAAATTTAAAGCAGGATAATGATATAAATTGCAAACAAACAAAATCCTATCCATAAGAGTTAAACTCTCTTTGAATTTTGTTTGTGATAAAAGACATAATGTTTATTTTTACTGCATCAAATCAGACCGCATCCAAAGTTAAATCGTCCAGCTTGAACCATGGGGCTCTAATTCCATCAAGAAACCACAGCCGTTTGATTCTCGACACGTCCCCACTCGGCGCGTTGAAAAGAAAAAGAAATTAGAACGTTGGCCCTGATCGGCGTACCTTTTTTAAATCCCCAGAATCAAGAACTTCCCTTATAAACTAGCCGTTAACCTTTGCCCCTACGCTTCTTTCACCCTCTTTTAGCTTTTCTCCCATGGCTGCCTCAGTTGACACTCCATCTCCACCTCCACCCACCAAGGTTCTTTATCGCTTACTACCCTTTTTCCCTATCCTTCTCAGCTTTAATGGGGTGTTCTTTTTTTTTTTTTCTTAGCCCCTTTTCTTCTGATATATATTTTTTCTTGGTTTGGATACATTTAACAGGAGCCCATAAGCTTGATGGCTTCTTCATCTCCTCTCTTCAGTCCAGCTTCAGACAAGCGTTTTTGGAGCACTCTCCGTAGCCGGGTCGATGCGCTCATCGATGACCGGAATGCCAAGATCTCCGACGTTAAACATAATGTTGATCCGCATTTGATCGTAAGTTTTCTTTATTCTCTCAGCTTTTTGAACCTAATTGCTATTGCTATGAAAGTTTGCTTCTGGGGTTGATGTTGAATTAATATGATTTTTTTTTTGTTCTAAAATTTTTTGGCAGAATCGAGGAGAATCCAACAGATCTAAGGGATTGAAAGCGGATTCGTTGCTTTTGCTAAGAGGATTTGATTCCATCTCACAAACTCTCTCTCAGCTATCTAACAATCTCGATAATGCTCTCCAGGTAATTTAAAACAACAATTCCTTTTCCAAATTTAAAGCAAAACACGCTTTACATTACAATTTATTTAAGAAATTTGCCAACTTGCTGAAGTTAATATTTATTTATTGTTTGCTCTGTTTTTTTAAGGAAGCTAGAGAGCTGGTTAAACCTCCCACATTGACCGATATATTTCATAGTAACCTGAAGAACTCCGGGGCTAAAGAGGAAGATCCCAATCAAAAACGAATAGAAGAAAACTGTAAGATAGGTCTGAAGAGGAAATTTGATCATTCCAGTGAATGTTCAGATGAGAATAAAGCAGATGATTCACAAAAGGAGAATGAGCAAAGCCCCAAAAACAAGAAGATCATAAAGAAAGTAAAAAATGTTGGTATTTGTGACTCCCTTCTCTTTTACTTGATGATCAGCAACCATGTTTCAGTTCCTAACTATCTTTCTATTTTGCAGCTTGCAGTTTCCATGGCAACCAAAGCTGCTTCACTGGCCAGAGAGTTGAAGTCCATAAAATCTGATTTATGTTTTATGCAAGAGCGATGTGGTTTGCTTTAGGAAGAGAACAGAAGGCTTCAAGATGGATTCACTAAGGGGATCCGACCCGAGGAAGATGATCTTGTAATTTTCTTTATCCAATTAAGTAGAAACAAAATGTTCTTTTCTTAGCACATTGTCAAGATCTGATCCAAATTTAATATTAATGTTGCTTTCATGACAGGTAAGACTTCAATTGGAAGCACTGCTTGCAGAGAAATCGAGGCTAGCTAATGAGAATGCAAATCTGGTGAGGGAAAACCAGTGCCTTCACCAGCTTCTAGAGTACCATCAAATGACCTCCCGAGATCTATCTGCATCGTATGAAGAAGTGATAAGAGGGATTTGCTTGGAGTTTTCTTCTCCCATTGTAGAAGAAAGGAAATCAATGGAGATTGTGACGAATGAAGCAGCATTGGGTCACGCGTAAACTATGAAAGTGACGCAATAATTTTCTTAATTACTCTTTTTAATTGTTCCATTAGTTGTCATAGGTATCGTTTGCATCCTCTACCTTAAGAAGGGAGATAGTTTGCCCAACACTAAATAATAGTATCTCGATCCTCTCCGTTATTTTTGTTCATTAGTTTTTAAATACATATACACGAGTTTATATTTGATGTACTATCATTACATCTATACATTATTAGTTAATCAAATAATAGGGTGTATGATAAAGGTCACTGGGGAAACTCGGCAGATTTTGAAGGAGTACATATATCTATGTTGCAGCTTAACTCAATGGAGACTTGATGTGAATTGCTGAAAACTTTAATCAGATAACAGTGGAGAAGGGTATTCGAATCCTATTGTTACATGGGGGGCTATTTAAGGAAGCAACAAATGGAAGAAAAAAAAGTAGATTGTTTTAAGCAAGATGCTGGTAGTGTGAAAAAATGGAATTGAAATGACATTTCGGTTGGTAGTGTGAAGCTGTTGCAGAAGGATAATCTGGATGAGGAAACGCATAAACTCATAAAATTAACTGGCAAAATGTGTGTCACTGAAGTTTGAAGCAGTTTGTGAGGAGTCTAGGGCAGAGTAATGAATTACTTTGAGATGATTGAATAGTTAGTTTATGGACTAGAATTGAGTACTAGTGGGTGACTCTCACCATGCATTATTTGATTATTTCTGTAGTGGATAGGTATTAGATGAAACATTATCACGCTAAATTTTGATTGCAGAAAGTGTTGAAAAATGATTGAACAATCCATCTGAAATTCGTTTGGAAAAAAAAAAAAAATCAGGTTGAGTTTCCTTAACCAATCGGTCCAGTAACTGCTATTGTTGAATATGAAAGTTGTCTATTATTTGACACCTATGTTACTTGGCTCTTCATTTCCACGCATTTGTATAATATATATATATATAAATACGATAATATAATAATTTAAATATATGATTAAATTTTTTAAAAAATAAATATATTTATAAGATGTATACTAAAAATAATAAAAAAAATTTTTGATTAAAACGAAAAATAACCCATTACATTATTATAAAAAATATAAAAATATTAAAAATATTATAATTTAAATTTTAAACATATTAAATAATAATTATATTAATTAACTCAGCAAAATTTCATATTCATCAGCGTACTTACAGTTGTTGCTGCCCTTAAAAGGCTGAACTAAAATATCTCACTTGACTTTGCCAAGCGCTCAAGATTTGGATAATTGGATAAACTCGGAGAAAAAAAAAACTATATAAATATCTTATTGTTGACAGATTTAGTAACTTTGACCTTACTGTCAGACAAAATTAGAAGCCATCTGATCTGCCAACAGGCAGATGGATTTAGTAATTAATATTGAAAACTAATTTGCTTGGGTTTCCTTGGTTGCTGAATAAAACTAAATGACCAGTTTACACGTACGTCTTCCAAAAGACCAGCAAAAATAAGCAGTCATTAGCTAGTTCACCAACATATCATCGTCATCACCATCCCATATTTTTTAAGGTTTAGCACCCACTTTAGGAGGAAAGGCCTCGAATATTTTAATCGGCTGGAAAAGGATACCTACTTTCCTAAACGGCTAAACCAAAACAAACATTTTCAAGGTGTTGGGGTGAAAATTATGTCAGAGTTTTGGTGCGGTGGTTAAGAAGTACAGCTATTAGCTAGGCACCAATAAGCTGCTTGGTATATGTTTGCATGGCTTTACAGGGATGCCTGGAGTCATTAAATTGTACTGTTCAGTCTTAATTTGTAGCCCTTAATTAAACAAATCAGCGAAAAGAAAAGAAAAGAAAAGAAAAGCCTCTGGAAAAGACTTGAAAAGAAGAGGTGTTTCATTATTTAACTGCTACAACGAACTTGGAAGAGGGGTTTACCGAACCCAACCCAACCCACGTCCATACTTCTGATTGGCATGACATCAAAATACCGAAACACCCTTCACATTTCGCTATGCTATAGAAATAGTTCCAATGCAAATTTAAACAATGATCTTAATAAGAGTTTTCATTTTTAATAAAGAAAGTCGTAATTTAAAAATAAAAAAATTATAAATTTTTAAAGTTTAAACTCAAATCTATTAAATTTTAATTAGTTATATAAATCAATTCAATTAAATTTTGAATTTAATTTAATAAGTGCCTTCGAAACATATTACAACAATTTATAGAGCAAAGTCAAAAAATTTTAATTGGGTCTGGAGAATAAAAAAAGGGCTAAATTATAAAGTTTTGGATCAAAATAATTTTTATTATTTTTGAGTAATAAAAATACTTAAAAGGGAATTTTGAAAAATTAAAAGGGTCAAACCCTCCGGACCCAACCCCAAAAGCTTCCTTTGAATTCGCCCGACAATTAATTGAAAAAAGAAGGGGGGGAGGGGAGTAAATTCATGCTGGTTATTGGCCTGTTACTAGTTTTAAAAGCAAGCATTCAAACTGTGTAAATTAAGTTTGAGATGATGCAGCAATTAATTAATTAGTTAAAATGGCTTTGACATTTGAATTTGAATGTCAATTATTTTCAAACTTACAAATACTACAATTTTGGCACATTAATTTGGCCTCATATGGTCAATATAGATTTAATGAATTAAATTTGAAATCATATCTTTAAATTGTCAACCTCCATACAAAATTGAAACATATCTATTCATACTTTCCAAAAAAAAAAGAAACACAACTATTCAGGCAAAGGACAATTAGTAAGATTTTGTGGTGAAAGAAATAATGAACAATTGACAATTAATAAAAATAGTTCAACATTTTCTTAGTATACCCTTTTTTTTACCAATTTTTAATTAAAATTATGTTAGCTTTTTTTATTTTATTTTTTCCAAAGTTCATAATCATCATGCAAAATTGGGAATTTTGCTAACTCTTTGGCAGCTAAGAATCTAGAATCACTCCTAGGGGAAAAAAAGGCTAAAAGGGTAAATTACGAGCCATAAAGACACCAACAAAAGTCAATTTACACGCACTCTTGAACTACTAAACGACATCGTTTTTTTGATTCTATAGCTCAGCACTGGATGGCACGCGCTTTTAACGAGAAACTTGAGTAAAACATTCCAATCTGGCCCTAACCCTCCCAAGGCTCGTATTTAAATATCGCTTCCTCTCTCAACATTCTTCCAAGTTAACGCATAAAAAATTTGTAGTTAACTTGCAGGTTAGAAGTTGGAGTTCAAAAAGCCCATCCTTCCCTCCCTTCCTCCCCGTCTTTGGGCCTCTGTCTTTTTTCTCTCTGTCTTCAGACAATGGCGGCGGCAGCCGTCGAAGATATTGAGGTTGGCTTCGAAGAAGCGGTGTCATGTCTACCTTCTCATGTTCTTGATGAGGCAATATTGGAAACCAAGAAAAAAAAGGTTCTTCTTCAATCTCTCTCTTCATCAATGTCTTAATATAGCTTAATCTTTTTCTTTTTCCCTTACTGTCGTTTTATGCCAAAACAGCTATATATGTATCGCTGGGTGTTAATTTGCAGGATGATGTGAAGTACCATTATCATCGCCATCGTTCAAAGTTGCCTACTGAGCCCTTTCCACCGGTATTAACATTTACTTTTTTTTTCTCTACTTTTTGTTATCTCCTTTTTTGTCGGCTCCTATATTCTTGAGAAATATAAGTTGGTATTCTGATGCTGCAAATTCTGAAACAAGTTGAGGAAAATTGTGGGGTTTGGGAGAAAATCAAAGAAAATTTCCAGAAAACTGGGAATTATGGGATGAAAAACAAGCACCTAGAAAGTTTTTTTTTTTTTTTACAGGGAAAATATATTGGGTGAGTCCTGCACTTTCTTAATGTTCATTTGGGAAATTTTTAGGTAATTTGATTTCTTTTTTGCTTTCCTTTTTTTCGTCGTGAATATGCAGTATGTCGAAGAGAGCTTTCCTTATTTATCAACTAGCAAGCAATGTTAACTTGTTAGGAAATGCCCTTTTTTCTTTTTTTTTTTTTTCTTTTTTTTATTCCTATGACTAAATTGCATTGTAATTTCTTTTGTAATCTTTTATTTTTATCATGATTTTAAAATTTTGATTTTTCTTTTCATTTTTTTGAATTTATTTCAAATTTTATATCATCTTAATTTTGTTTTGAATTTTGTTTGGTTTCATAATCTCATTATTTGAACTTTTTTAACAGATAAAATTTAGATCAAAATACTGAAAAAGTTCATGAAATTTTTTATTTTGAACTGTCATTTTATTTTTATTGTACTCAAAAAAAAAACTTTTATATTTAAATTTGTATATAATAAATTTTTATTTCAATTGAAAGATTAATATATATTAAAATTTTATTTAAATAGGAATTAATAGTTAAAGGATTATTTGAATAAAATAAAAGTATAAGAATTTATCAAAATAAAGATATAAAATTTAGAAATTTTCTATTGTTTTAGCCTTAACTTTATCATTTAGGCTTAGCTGAACAAGTTAATATATAATGATGGTATTGATATATATATATATATATATATTTGAAACAAAATTAAATCTTTCAAAATGAAAAAATTGAATCAAGATTTGCTCTACAGACACTCAAACAGTTACAAGATTGATTAGTATTTACAGCTAAGTCTTAGGGGAAGTGGTAAAACAAAAACAAAATATTTTTGGGATCTTAAAAAATGGAAATATCCTAATAAAAAAACTGGCGACAGTTTATGATGTTTTTATGTTGGGGAGGGTGGGGGGGCGGCGGTAGAATCTTATCAAGCTGTAAATATTCAGGAGTATTTTTTTTTATCACTTTATCACTTGATTTGCTTAAAGACTAATGATGCTTTGATTTGTGAGGGATCGATTCTGATTTCTTTTCCTTTTGGACATAAATAGCAGTCAAAGGCTAGCTCGAGACGGCATCAAAAACAAAAGTACTCCTCGGCCAACTGGGCATCAGGAGGACCTGGAATGCAGGCCTTTTTCCTAGATTCTGGTAGAAAATCATGTGGCACTGGTGTTTTCCTTCCTCAAACTCAAAGGGCTGGCCCCAATAATTTTCAGTCAAGCAAAAGACCAAGTATATCATATACTCTTAAGTCTTAAACATTGAATTAATTAAGTACAGCATAAATTATTCTAATCATCAAACAATTTTTTGATTACTGATGTTAAAATTTTTGGACGTTGTTGGTGTAGCATGCTCTCCAGTTCTCCTCCCTTCCCGGGTTGTTCAAGCTCTCAACCTCAATGTTCATGAATTAGGCCTGCAAATATCTCCCCGCCGAGGTTTATATCCACTATATTGTTGCTTTCTTGTTTCTTTTTTCTTTTAGAAAAATCATCATCTTTTGTTGCTAAAAATGGCCATATTGTTCATTTTCATGCAGATCCCAAAAACAATACTACTACAAGAGGTGGAGAGTTGAATTCGTTCAATAATAAAAATGGGAAGGATAACGTATCAACAAAACGTTGTGTTAAAGTTATTTCCCAGACTGGAAATTCTTCGCCCGACGTAGTTCTTCCTGATGAATGGACTTACTAGCAGGCAGCAACCTCTCAAAACTTTCAAATGGGTCCTTAAATTTGTAAAACTAGATTGAAATGTGTTATTTTTAGTAAAAAAAAAAAAAAAAACAACAACAAAAGGTAAAATAAGTTGTAGGATTGGATCGTGTGATTTGCGCTGTATTTAGATGATCAATAAAAAAAAATTATTTCTCATCGCAACTTCTTTACATTTTATGATTAAAATCTTAAGACAAAGATGCTTTAAACCGACCAAAGTTTACAACTGCTGCCTCTATGTTTTTTTTATGATGCATGTTTTCTCAAGTTATATTTAATAAATTAAATAATAAAATGTAATATTCTTTTATCATATAAAATAATTTCACTTTATTCTTATTAAGATTTGATCGGCACTATTTCAAATTACAATTTTATAAAAAATCTTAGCTTTTAGCTCTGTATGATCAAATGAATTTTTACCTCTGCTATAAGCTTTAAATATGAGTCCAATTAGGCAATTTATTTAATTTTGTTATGACAAAAGATCCAATATTCCTCATTTACTTAGTTTTTTTAAAAGATACAATTTTAAGATTCATTTTGGAGCTTGCAAACAAAGACTAGTTCTCAAATATAGAAATGGATATAAGCATACCTTTTTTTTTTTTTTTTCCTTTTTCCAAACGTGAAGATATAAGATTTTTTTCTTTTTTGGGGATATAAAAACACTTTAAAGAAAAGTTTACGTGGTTTTTGCAGAAGATATTCTTGACCTTGAGATTGCATTTTAAACTACGGCATGAGATTAAAGAGATTTATAAGTAAAAATAATCATTATTATTATCAATATTTTTTTCTCAATTTCTCAATCTTTAATTTATTTCATTTTTCATTTATTTTTTCTTTTTTATTTCCTTAGGACTAAAAATATTCAAACAAAATCTTAGTACTTAAATTCTTAGTTTTATATATATATATATAAACAACAAAATTAGAGTAACACATATTTTGGTTATACGTGCATGTATTTTATATATATATATATATATATATATAAACACACACACACGCTAATCCTAAAGCAATAAAAAACGAAAATGCATAAAATCAATGAGTCAACGCTACAAGATGTAATAACACATGGTCCGTATTATTATGCTCGTCCAATAAAATACAGCCACGTGGTCTAGTAGTGGGAAATATAATTCTAATTTGCGAAGAAGATAAAAAGGGGAACGGCGTTATAAAATAGGAAATAATTCCATAAGCATTACTTGGTAGTAGTATAATGGCCAAAGGGGGCAACTCTGTTCGGCTCTCGTAGCCTCCGCGGTTCCACCCTGGCCTAACCTCTTCAGTCTTCGCCACAAAACATCTTAAAATTCCAGGTCAGAGCTCCCCTGTTTTGTTCCTTAGAAAATCCTAAAAGAAAAAAAAGGCAACAGAGTTCCGGCCGCTTGGCCGTTTCATTTAATCTTTAACTGATTTCATTTAAAGCTTATTCAAATTTGGACGTAGTTTACATGCTTGCTTCATGGTTTTTTTTTTTCTTTTATATTTCTGATTAAGAAATGCGGTTTTGGTAAATCGGAGCCACCGTTTGTGCCTGGTGTTGTTCGTATGAAATTAATTTGTTGACGTGGGTTTGAGAGTGGAAGTGCTTTTAGTTTTATGTTTAGAGAAACCCCAACGCTTCTTAAAAAAAACTTCTCTCTGTCATGGTTAGTTGGAACTTCATTTTGCTAGATTTTTTAAAAAAGAAAAAATCTTAGAAGGATATAGTTGATAATGGGGAAAAGAGGCGATGCAGAAGTTAATTTCAAACCACAGTATAATTTTCGTGAAAGGGACATAGACTTGTTAGGCATATCCGTGACATTTCATCTAACTTTATAACAAAGATTTAAGATATTTGAATTTGATTGTAAGTTAAAAATAAGTGTATTCAACTTTTTTAATTATTTTTATATATTTGAACAGTTTTATTAAGAAAATTATATTTTTATTTTATATTTAAATATGTATTAAATATAAATATTTAAAAAAAATTGGAATAACGTACGGAAAGATACAATGTTAAATTTAGTGCATTAATGGAGCAATTCTGTGCACTGGTTTTTTACTCTGATTTGGTATGCAGATGGACATGTGGCTTCTACCTACGATTTTATCATCCACTCTATGACAAGCCCACCATACTTTGAAGATGAAATTGCCAAATCCCAATAGAATCCATTTCGTGCTGCCAAATAGATATTTCCAGTCAAGAAGAAGCAGAAAATCGTCAAGGAATTCTTCAGACCGGCTTCAAAGTGACTATATAAATATCGACTCATCATCCTTAGAGTCTCTAAATCTTGAAGTTGGTCCTTCAAGATCAGATGAGGGGGCAGAATTTCCAATTACAATGATATTCATAGCATTGAGACTTGTTCGAGCAAAATATTTTAGAAATAGGTTGTTTACTTAGTACGTATGCCTGAATTCTGTCCTGAATAATGTCTGAATCTCCAATTACAAGATTGATGTTCTTAGTCCATACAAGATGGTGTCTTTTTGTCAGTCAATTTATGTATAATTTTGGAAAATAACATGGGCATTCGAATTTCTGTTACGTTATGTAACAATTTTAAGGAATGGCTACTTAAACCTCACAATATCCAGACTTCAAAAAAAATGTTAAAAATTTGACACTCTTCTATCTAAAAGACCTTAATTAGAGTCAGTAATACAATTAGGCGGATCTAATCTCCTTTATCGCTTCCCAAATCTGCATATATTATGTTATATTATACAGTAACAAGTCTAATTATTTATTTATGAGTCAAAACTTAGAATAAAATTGGTATTATTTGATTTATCGCCTTCTTCACTTCCGTTATGCTTACTTTCTTCCCGTTCACATTATCCTTCACCTGCCATTCAAAACCCTAAATCGTTAATTAATTGAAATCAGAAAATTGTTACTAATTAAGTGATGAAGTCATGATTTAGGTACCTTGGCTCTTAACTCTGCTACGAACACCCCATTATTCAAAGAAGACTGGACCGCCGTTATCTCAATCCGATGCTTTTCCCTTAACATCTGCATTATGTCAAGCAGCAACCCTTCCCTGTACCCGCATTGCAACTCCAGCAACGCGTCGCTTTCTATTATCGACACTTCGACTGATGTTTCCAATGTTTGCTGCGGAGATTCCACCGCCTTTGGCTTTGCTCCGCCTCCACTCCCTTCCACGATCCTCATCTTCCTTTTGTCCGGCTCCACTGCTCCTGGACCCAATGATCGTGCCCGTTCTGACACTGTTAACCCACCTCTCTGATCCTTCAAACTACTCGTTCTCTGCATCGAATCCGATGATCTCGACCGTTCATTGTCGGATTCCATAAGCCTGTTACGTGTTTCGAGCTCTTGGATCTTTTTACGTAGCTGTTTCACGTACTCAATGGTGTCCCCGAGTATGGAAGCTTTGTCCATTTTGGTAACGAATGGAACCAACGATCTTAATATGATGAACCGCTCGTTGAGCTTCTCTCGTCTTCGCCTCTCCGCTAGCACGTGGTTGGCGCTGAGCTCATCCTGAGGGGTTCCCTTGCGGAACCGAGCGGCGGCGTCGGTGTCCCGTGACTTGGGGGAGTTCTCGTCGCGGTATTTGCTGTGGAGGAATGGTACGGTGAACAGAATGTACTTGAGGAGACATTGGGATGAGCCTTCGACGGCCACATGCAAGTGGTAGTCTGAACGGGTTGTCCACTTAGCAAAAGCTGATTGGGTGGTGGAGTAGGTGATGGCGTAGCCAGTTGATGGTGACGCGGCCCAGCTGGTTGGTTTACCTTGGAGAATGGTAGAGACGGTCTGAGAATAGTGCGTATCTTCTTGTGACAGTTCATCCAATGGCTGGGGCCCTACCAAATTCCCAAAAACAAAAAATCCAACTTTCAAACTTAAAACACATTTCATAATTTCAACAAAGATTTGCCTGATTTCCATGCAATCTTTTCATTTGCCTATAAAAAGAAAGTTGCAACAAACAATTGACTTTAAATTATATTAGAAAAATCAAAAAACTCATTTAAATTTTTTAAAATTTTATTATTAATATTATACATCCATTAACACCAAATTTAGTTTATTACTCAAAATCAAAAAATTATGCTATATAACAAAATAAAAAATTAATAATTAAATATTAAGGAGAAAAAACAATATAATAATGCATGGTATTATTCAAGGATTTGAAAAAAGTGAATGTCTAGAAAAATCACTTTTTTCAAAAATTAGTTTAAAATAATTTAAATTTATAAAAATAATAATAAAATTAATGATAGTTGAATACGTTGATTGGCATCATCAATGGACAGTGACGTATTGGAGCAGCAAGCGTTTTTGGGGTCAAAGAAGGCTCTTTGTCAATGATATGAGCATCGGATCTTTGGATGGGTTAGTTGAAATTTCTCTTCGGATGGGGTCAACTTGCGAGAAATAAGCCGAACCCACTAAAGAAGAAGAATTGTTTTAATGAAGCGGTGGTCAAAACCTCAAAGAAACAGCTGGATCCTTGGGATCAGGGAGTTCCAAGATTCTTTCGAAAGCTACGCTGAACGTGTCCGAACTGGGATCAAAGTCTCCCCGCTCCCAACCCATCCCACTTGCCCCACGGGGGACCATGCTTGGGGCTAGTCTAGGAGAGTAAATAGTGTCCAGTGAGTGGCCCTCTCTCCAATGTCCATTTGCATTGCGCTCATGGATGTGGAGGGGCATTGCAGTTTCCACGTCATGATCGATTTGGTCCCCAACGTAGAAACCAATTTGGGGAACCGATTGATTATCGGCACCGATCCAATTATTCAACAACTAACACTTATTCCTAGATTTCTACTGATTGGCTGACAATTAATTAATGCGTTAAAGAAAGGTCTTCCAAGAGTCCAACTACCATTATCATTTTACCTGATGCGGGTGGCTGAAGGTTATTGCACCCCGGTTCCTGTAGCATTTGCCACCTCCTACTGGACTCAGCTCTAAACGAATGGGCTCGCCGCTGCTGCTCGTCAGCGTTCCCGTTTTCACTCACTGCTAGCATGTGAAAATCGGAGTCCAAGTTATTCGATGCGTCGTCTGGTGAACCTAGCTTGATATCTTCGGACATGTCCAGATGCATTAGCTCGCTTGGATCGGCCGCTTCTGCACCTACTGCTTGAGTGTTTTGGGTGGGGACTTGGCGGCTATTTCGACCAGTTTCAGCGGAGTATGATACGGGTTCTTCTTCTTCTTCTTCTTCTTCTTCTTCTTCTTCTTCTTCTTCCACGTCGTCTTCGTCTTCTTCTTCTTCATCACCGTCATCTTCTTGGTTAGCATTTACAGGCGGGTCTGCAGCGGCGAACACGGGAGGAAATCGGATGTGGTCCGAGGAGGTTGCGGGGTTTGAGGTGGAGTGTTCGGAGAGAGCAGGCTTTGGTGGCGGAGGGGTTGGGTTATGACCATCACTGAAGAAAGTTTTGACGTGTTGGACTAACCCTAAATCCTCTGGGACCTAAAAATGAAATACGATTCAGTATCTGATGATCAGCTAATCAGCTTTTTCAAGTAGAATCAAAAGGCAAAAAAAAAAAAAAAACTTCAATTACCTTTTCGGTAGAGCCAAGTTCAAGAACACCATCAAGAATAGGAATGCAAAGCACAGTCTACAGCAATAAAAGCCAGAAATAATGAAATGTTTATTCTTAAATAAATTAAACTTACAAAAGAAAGAAGTGTTTAGGCAACATTTCATTTAACCATCAATTAAATCATGATAAGTTAAAAATGAGATATGTACCTGTATACAAGCACTCTGTTGCAACCGTACGGCATTATTTTATGTTGACAAAAAACGAAGATATGTTAGTTCACTGAATTGCGCTAAAAGATGCAAACTACGAACGGCAGGCAATACTACACTACTCATTAACTAAGCTACAGTGGAGCTCAGTTTAATTTTATTGGCCATAAGCCTGGACCTCGAGTCTAGGGTATTTTACTCAAACTCGCGTTCGAAAACAAATGTGTTTGACACAAAATTTTTTTCGAATGCAAATGTGTTCTGTGTAGAATTTTTTTAAAGTCTTTATTATTTATTTAGGGAGTCACTCTTGTAATATATCAAATATAAATATATAAAAAAAAATAAATGAAGAATCGGAATAACGTAAATTTTATTTTCTTAATATATAAATGAACAGCATGCATCTCATTAATTTATCGTTAATGGTGATAAAAAACCAGACAAAATATTAGATTAAATCTATCCCAGGACCCTTCAAAATCAGATCAGTTGATTATAATCTAGTAATTAGGAAAAGGCAAGTCATGATCATGATTTCATACCTTAGCAAGAATAGCCCTTGTAAAAGTTTTGCTGTCAACCTCATTTGCACCTGGAAGCCATATGTGCTGCCTCCTTGCGTATGCCTTTCCTGGTAACCTATACAATACTCGAATAAATGTATCACTTTTCAATAAATTTGCGAAGAGAATTGAAGAAAGGAAAGAAATGTTGCAGCTTTAATTTAATAAAAGTAAATCAGCGCCAAAGATTTTTGGTTTCTATAAAGCACCTAGTAAACTGTACATTTTGCAAAAGCGATGGTGGAGACAAGCCTACTATATCCTAAAATTTCTTGTTATAAGGAAACGAGCCTACTCGTCTGCCTTCATCCATGATTATCAATGGCGTCGAAGGATATGATTTGGACGTAAAATCGTGACAGTAAAAATGGATTTGCAGGTCTCAAAGCTACTCGAGTTCATAGTAAATCTTATCTTGGAAAGTTTAGGAGCAAATGATTAATATGGTGGCGTAGGTGGGTTTCAAACTTTGGAGGGTTTTATGACATTTATTTGGTTCTTTTTGCAGAACAAGTATCCCCCATAGTAGAAAAAATTCGATGACAGCCAACCACTAATTTAACACTCAAGACTTATTATCGCTACTTTACCCTCTTTGAGTAAGCCTTGATTTTTTTCAATCTTAAATTTGGCCAAAAGACAAGTTCAAGCAATTTAACTTTGAGTGTTAAACTGCAAATAAGAAAAAAAAAACACGAGAATCCCATAAAACCACCCCAAAAATGAAGACGACAACGATATAACAAGGCTGTCCACCTAACCTCTTATAAAAGGCAATATCAACCTGAATTAATGCCTTAAAAACCAGACATGGTGTGGATTCAACTTAATTCCTTTAATTTCACAGTGAACACATGAAAACTGGGAAAATGGTCATATAATTAATGGAATTAACTATTTCTTCAATCTACTAATTTTAAAATTACTGCTCGCTATAACGAATCCTAACTGTCTCATTTACTCTTCTTAATTGCTTCATCCTTAACATCGTCATGTCAGTGTTTTCTTACACTGAGTATTGAATGAGGGAAGAAAGGCTACTCCATTATTTTCTTTGCTATCTTCAAATGGGATAAAATAATTGAATTGTGTGTAAATGCCCTACTATCTTCAAATGGAAAACTTTAAATTGTTAATAGAAGAGTTTTAGGACAAATGGAAAGGAATCGGCAGCGTAGAAAATTTTTTGCCTACTGACAAAGAGCGTAAAACAAAAGAGATCATCTCACCTATAAGTCTTTTTCTACTTTTAGTTGCAGTTTAGAGCACTGAGGTTCACTAGAATAAGTAATTAAAATTAAAATTAACGGAAAATCAAGTGAATGAAATGGAGGAAAAGGAGAGAACTACCAAAAGTCAATTGGCTAACAGCTAACTGGTTAGTTATGTGAATAAATTAAAGCTATTAATATGGGAGAATTTACTTACCCTACTCCAGGAGGAAAAGAGAAGGAGACGCACATCAAATAGAACCACTCGGACTCGGTTAAGTCCTCCGGTGACAGCGCCGCGCATGGTCGCCGAGCTGGCTGGTTTGTCTCTCCAGCAGACAATGAATCGTATAGATCTCGAAGCTGCTGGCTCCTTTGTAAAGACGCCTCCTCCGCGCTAACCTCCATAGGTTGCACTGTCTTTCTTGTCTTAATTGCTCCATTGTAGTATCCGTCTGACCATATCAATATCCTGATTAAAACACAATCGAATCGATCATTATAACGCAATTTTCAAGGAAAAGATACCGAGACACTAAATTAATTGTGTTTGTGAGTTAGTAAAGAAGAAGAGGTGCTGCTGTCAGTAATCGTAAAGCGAAAAAGTTTACCCTTTTTCGGGACAAATCTGCCAGAAAAGACTGTACGTCCATTGAACTGATTGCACTGCTGCCTGTAACATTTTCTGAAGCCTGCTACCAGGCGGTGCAGCCATTCTTTCCAACTTTACTCTCTCTCTCTCTCAAATATTATTCACTGGGAACTTTCAGATTTGAGCCTGAACATTTATGTCAAAAAAGAAGAAAGAAAATGAAAAATTTCCCTTTGGAGATACTAAGATTAGAAAATAAACATAAAGCAGAAGAATCATCAATCATCCTTTCATGATCTGCAGCTGAAAATCAAAAACCCTTTAGTCCCCAGCAGCCGAAACCCCCCACAAAAGTTGGGAAAGATAAAAAGAATGGTAGGCACACAAATCCAAGGAAGGAAGAGAAGGTATATAGCAGAAGAAAAGACCAACTGGTAAGAAGAAAATTGGACAGAGACAAATTTAAAAGGTTGATGACTTTGAGGTGGGATTTGTTTTAGTTGCCCAAGAAATGACCCACTTTGTAAGATGAAATCCAAGGGAAAAAAAAAAAAAAGCGAAACGAAAGAACAAATTGAAGGGTCGTTAGCTTTATAAGAGATAACACAAAATTTTGCAAGTTCAAGTAGCTAGCTAGGGTTCGTAAGTTCCCAATATATTGTTGTAAGTGAAATGAGATTTGACTGGTCGGTCTACCAGACAGTTTGATGAGAAAACTTGACAAGGTTACTTACGGGTATGCTTCCCAAGATTTTTTTAGTTGCGTTGCGTGTGGTCTCGCATTCCGCCAACATATGCGTGCGTTCTTGGCTGTTTACCTCAAAGAAAAGAGTGTGCGGTTTGATTAGGTAGCGAAGACTGGGCGTTGGGGGGTGAGGAGGGGGGGTGGGACTGTTCAGCGTTCATTCGCCGTAACAAAAAGGGGATTTATAATTGGACGTGAAAGCTACCACCACAACTTCTATTATTAAAATTACAGAAAAGGGAAAGGGATTTCACTAGCGCATTTCTTCACGTGTCTCTTGGATTTTTGCCTTTTGTTTTATTATAGCTATGTATTGTCTTTTTTTTTTTTTTAATTTTGTTTTTTTAAATTAATTTTATGCTTGAGCTCGCATAAACAATTACTGTGTTTGAATTAATATTCGTTTTTAAAAGTTTTTAAGTCAAATATAGTATTTTCTTGTTATTTACTTTGTCATATAATTTTAAAAAATAAATAAAACAAATGGTTTGTATAAAGTAACAATTTTTTATTAATAAAAATGTATGTAAGCTGATGGTAGAAATATAAAAACTTTAAAAATGATCAAATCTTTTATTTTCCATAAATTATTATGCTTAGTATGGTGTATATTATATCCGGTATTACCTACACCTCTATATGCAGGATACTTGTAACCTCCATTATAGTATACATTTATCTTAAGTCTGTAGAACTAATGGGTATACAAAACTTAGCTATAAAAGAATAGGTAAACGTCTTTTCAAGCAAGTTTTCAAGACCCTTATATTCTTTTTGCTTATTCATCTTGCTCACCAGAGGACATCGATCCTTGAATTGTTTCTGATTTAGACGTAAAAGGCGTTTCAAAATTCAAACTCTTATGTCTTTCATGATTTTCTTTTTGTTTATAGATCAAACATAATATTAATTTTTTGCATCAATTTCACGAACTCACTAGTTTTCTCACCAAAAACACCTATTGATTCACAAAACATGATTAAAAAGTAAAATGAATTATTTACCTAATATGCATGGAATTATGAAACGAGAAACTAAGTAGACAAAGAACAATAATTTTCTCCCCCAGAACCAACTCCTTTTAAAGGTATTATCCAACTTTCATAAATAAAACGTTGGCAATGTTTTTTCTGAGCAAATTAGAACTTTGTTTTGCACACACTATGTTGTTGAGGGTTAGATGGAAATTTTAGACTTAATTGAAAGATGCATTTCAACACAATACCAAACTCATGTATACCACCTAATTACATCAAATCAAGACAATGAAATTACATGGCTGTTAATAACGGTGTTGTGTAATTTGTTAATAAAGTATTAAAATTTTATTTTAACATATATATATATATATGTGTGTGTGTACTCTTCGTGCATTTTTCTTCTTCATTTTGACATTTTCCACAATTTTTTTATCTTATTTATGGTTCTCTACAACACCCCATTCATATTATAATTATTTGTTAGTTTCCCAAAGTATTAATTTTTTACATTTCATATTTCATAAATTCACCTTTTTTGTTTTTTGGAATTTACCAAATTAAAAACAGTCTTTAGTATTTCGATCCTTTTTTTCTTAAAAAAAAAAAAATAGATTCCTGAGATTTGGGTTGGACCATTAAATTGATTTTAAATCTGGGAAAATACTTTTGAGCTTTCAATTGTTCTTAGAAGAATATATTTGATTTTGTTTTTTAAGTAAAAGAAATATATATATATATATATATATATTTGATTTTCAAACAAATCGAACGACTTTCGGCAACCACTTGAGGTTTGGAAGCCGTAGTTGTTGAAGTTAAGTTGAGCATTTTAGCCAATTTCCTTTTTAAATATTTAATCTTGAAATAGTATTTGGGAAATTTAGTCAAACAAAAAAAAAAGGAACTTTTATTATTTTTTAATTTCATAAACCAAAAAACAAAAAGTCACGTCTACAGCTCACGTGATACAGAAATTGCAACGGCATCAATTTAACAGTTAACATTAAATTTGTAAACTTATTCTTTTTCTTTTTTTTTATGTCTTAGACTAACATTTGACAAATCGAAAACCCACAAAATTTAAATGTGCTCAAATTATTATAGGTACACTTAATCACCTCCGTGAATCATTATAGCGTGTATTTGTTTTATACTTATCAAACCTACAATTATATATAATGAAAATAAAAGAGTAAGTAAATATAAAATTTTAACTGATTTAATGCATTTTTAATCTTCTTTTTGTTAGGTTTAAATACAATATTTCTTTATACCTCAACCAAAAAAAAAACTCCATAATATTTACTATTAAAGAATGCGAAAAAATATCACAAAACATGATTAAAAAGTTTTCAATTACAGCATAAATTATTTATATAATGCGCATTGAGTTATAAAAAAGAAAAGGTGATTAGTTAAAGGACAATTTCTCCCAAAACCCACTCCCCTTTTATAGTTAGCATCCTAAGTATGTCTCTCCCTTCTCTTTACTTTAACTAATTTAAAAAAAAAAAAAACAACTTTTTATGATAAAAAACGGGAGGAAGCTTCGTTTGGCGATCTATATGTTGAAGAGTTTAATTTCAACCCAATACCAAACACACACACACACACAATGAAATTAATTACTTAAATTGCTAATACTAGTGTCTGCTCTCACGTGATTCGGTGATAAAATTAAGAAAAATTAATGATATCCTCAGATAAAAATACATAAATTTTCTTCTTTATTTGACTTTTTCCATAATATTTTTTTTATTTTTTTATCGTTCTCTACAATACCCAAAGTATATTATTATTATTATTATTATTATTTATTGAGTATCCCATAAGTCATATTTCATTACAGTGCTTGTCCTTATCATGGATGGATTAGTAATTTTCCTTTTTTTTTTCCTTTAAATCTCCATTGAGTGTCCAGAATTTTGTCTCCAATAATTATAACGGTCACCACCAACACTGGCAACAGTTCATTTGATAAAAAAAATCGTAACGAAAACTCATAAACTTAATTTAATTAATTAATTTATATAATCAATTAATATTTGATAAATTTAAAATTTAAATATAATAGTTATAATTTTTTATTTTTAAATTATGATTTTATTTGTATTTTAAAAAAATCATGATAACAGTAATTTATTTACAATTAAAAAAGAAATTTACCGAAATTATTATCACATAAAATTAAAATTTAATATTTAGATAGTGCAGCAACCAATCTGATAGTCTCGGCTTTTTATTTATGATTGTGGGTCTCAATCTTGATAAAGGAAGGTACCAATCAAATAAGTGAAAATTAAACACCTACATACAGACAGCCTTTCCATATCTCTTTACTTGGCCACTCAATTTTGATCTCCTCCTCTATTAGAGGTATTCATGCTCAAGAGTCAGGTTATCCGTCCAAATTCGAAAATTTATCCGAAATTTGAGAGGGTTTGGACAAACATAATAGGCCCGAAAAATAGGCTTGGACAAAAAAAATAGGCCCGATTAAAAAATGGATCGAGCCTTGGGTTTGACTTTCAAAGCCGAGCCCAGCCCGACCCGACCCGATTTATTATTATATTATATTATATTTATTTTATATTTTATGTATTATATAATTTTTATCATATAAACAATACA
>JBBYHM010236251.1:0-18486 GCA_038381775.1 Adansonia rubrostipa | reverse complement strand
AAGGGATGAGATTGCATGACACATCAAACGTAAGCCAAATTAAACCCGCCAAAGTTGTTGCTCGACAACTAAGGTCCGTTTAGAATAAAACGTACCTTCAAATCGGTGAGACTGAAGCACCTTTTGACTCCAATAACACCAAAATTGTCATTTGACAATTTGGTGCAGCACGATTTCACATCGGAAAGTAAGCTTTCGGAAGGATCACTGGAATGACCCCTCGTTTTTTTTTTTAATTTAGAATGTTAAATAATTTTTATTTATTGTATAATAACTAATAAATATATAAAATTTATTATTTTATAATTAATCCGAGTTAGTTAAAAGTTATTAAGTAATATATAAATAATAAAAAATTAAATACAAAAATATTATTTGATATATTATTATTTTTCAATTATTATTTGGCATAAATATAAGTTTTAATCATTTATTAATTTCATAAATATTATAAAATGTTCATTATAAATAAACTTTAATTTAATAATCATAATGGTTATTATTTATTTTCACTGCACTTCATCTGACTATCATCATTATTTTTATACCTAAATATATATTTTATTTTTAATTTTAATTTTATTATTATATTATTTAACTAGTTTCATAATTATAATAATGAATTTTACTGCCATTACTATTTTTAATGTCATAGAAATCAATCCCATTACCCAATCAAATAAACCCTAAGAGAAAAAAAAGAGAGATCATTTTAGTTGCCACATACACCAAGCAAAGCATGGTAATGTTACATATTGAGCTATATTATATCCTCGTGGACGAGTTCTAATTTATATATATATTTTATAATTTTAAATATGATATAATTTTAAAATATGAATATAATATAAAAAATAATTAAAATATGAGATAATATAAAAATTGATATAAACATGATATATATATGTAAACACATTAAATTTTATATAATACGAATTATAATAACGTATTAAATTTTAATAATTATGTAATACATACAAAAAATAATAATATCATAAAATAATAATATGAATACATAAATTACTAAATCTAGCTCGATCAAACATGATGACCAGAGCATCATTCAAACGTGATTTCATTTGGCAATTGATAAAGGCTCATGCATTTGGATCCGCTTCACCCCGGTCAAGTCCCTTATCGGGGATTACATACATGGGTTTCTTGGAGTTTCTTAATTTTAGGAGTTAATTTGGCTTGTCGATGGCAATCCAAATGCAAATGCCATGCAAATGCAGACTTCTGTATTCTCTTTTACCCATAGCAAATGTAGTCATACACAAGGATGGATGCAAAAATTTATGTTAAGTGAAGGCAAAATTATATAGATAATTAAACATGAAATTAAACATCGATAAATATCTTAAATATAAGTCAATTTAATTAAAAAAACAAAATTCGTATATGGTAAAAAAAAATTAAATCACTTATATTAAACAAAATTTTTTGTTTCATTTACCGAAAGCATTGAATATCAAGTTGAAAAATAATAGATTTGCATAATATTTTTATAAACGACAACTGTAATACATTATGTCAATAAATTTCTTGAAAGAATTATTTTACACAATATACACTAAATAATTTAGAGAAATTGTGGATAATTAATAACTATTTTTAAAAGATTAAAAATTATTTCTAAAAATTTTGGAAAAGAATAATAGTCATTAACGGTTATTTTATAAAACTGTGTTTATGAAAAGTGTTAAAAATAGACGTTCGTCTTCAATACAATTAAATTAGAGATAATATTTATTTCAGTATTGTTAAATTCAAGATAGAAAAAAAATTTTATTACTGCCGTGTCTAAAAATCTCTTTTGTAGAAATGATTTTGTATAATTTATTGGTTACCTTTTTATTTATACTTTTTTTGTATAATTTCGTGGACAACAATAAAAAGCTAAAATAAGTTGATGATTTATTAAAGAAAATATTCATATAATACAAAGTTTATATTTGATGAATTTAAGTGGAGGCAACACTATTATTTTTAATCATTTTTTTGGGGGGCGGGGGAGTGAATGTTTTCATTAAAGTTTTAAAATTTTCTATATAAGTTGCATTGTTTTTCGAAAGTTCAATGGGGACAATTGGCCCCATAAATAAAACATCCTATGTAGACCTTACTCATAATTAGATTCCATCTAACTATCAGAGCCTATTTTTATAGATTTTAGGGTTGTTTTCTATCTTCAATAATATTAATTTGTTGTTTGAGAGAAAAAAATTTTGAACTCAACTTTGGAATTGGGTATTCAATATATATATATATTTACAAATACTTGAAAAAGAAAAGAATCAAAAGGAAAATTTTATACGTAAAAAAGAAAAATAAAAATGGAGCTATATGTATGCAACAATAAAGTGCATGATTTTACTTAACGAATTTCAAAGAAAGCTGCTTTAATTCTTTTCAAGACATTCAACTGAAATAGAAATTTTCCTTTGGCGTCTTTCAATTCTTAAAACATTTTGTGTGGCCGGAAATACACATGCGTACTTGCCAATTTACTCAAGACCCTACAATTTTAATACTACTACTAGTACTACTACAATAAACCAGAACAGACAATGGAAAAAAAACAGCTCAGGGCATCCAAAAGGTAATTGAAACAAGAAGAAGACACCCGATAAATCGAAATATCGTTTTATGATTAAATTCGATTTTTATGTTCTCTCTCTTTTATTTTAGCGATTTAAGTTTGATTATTTTTAAATATAATAATATATGAATAAATGTAAAGAAAACTTAGTTTTTTTTTCTTTTTTTTTTTTTTTACTACATATATAATGAGAGATCAGAGTTCAACATTTTCAATTCAGTGCTCCTTGAAATCAATGGTATAGCTCAAAAACTTGGTTTATAAACTTTCTTCTAATAATAAAAAAGGTAATTTGTTCCTTACATAGAGAAAAAAGAAAAAAAAAAAAAAAAAGGTTAACATAGAAAATGGTGGGCTCATGGAAACAGGAAATTCAGGCTGAAAGCAAAGAAGAGAAAAAAAAAAAAACAAATATGTCCACAGAACATTGAATATTGTTGCAGTTTTGGACTGATGGGGTGATGTAACCAGATTAACAACCGGCCTTTTGAGCCTTGTATATGAAGGGGTGCTTCTCATATCATAAATCCAGCTAGCTAGCTAGCCATTCCAAATGCATTGTGGTGGTTGACATGCTTATTATTTCTCACATAGTAAATTAAATATATATAAACTCACACATTAATTCAATTAATTTCGAAATCTAATTTCTACAATCTTTTTTGTGCTCCTAAACTATGACTTCATTTGCACCAATATAAATATAGATATATATAGTACTTTTGCAGCAAATGAGAAGATAAATAATCACATACCATTCATCGTATTATGGACCACCATTTAGGCAACAACGAATTGAATTTATTTATTTATTTTATAAAAAATATCCTAATTTAAAAATAAAAGAAAGAGTGAGTATCAATTTTACGCTCTTGTTGAGTACCAGACTGACTTTCTAAAATAGTAAAACTTTACTAATATTGATAAATGTAAATTTACCCTATTTCTACTGCTTAAGAGTAAAATATATTTACTTTTTAATTTGAACTAGGTTTTATAAAAAAAAATATTAATTCTCTAAAGTTTATTTATTAAGTTAATTTTAAATGAAAAGACAAATAGTCCTTCATTAACAATTATTAATTTTTTTCTGAATTTTTGTTTTTTTATTCCTTGTTTTATCCTATACTTATTTAATCATAAAATAATTATAATTTTATTAGTTTTAAAATTATCTTTAATTAATAATAAATTAAAATTCAATTAAATTATATTCTAATACAAGTACATTTTAAACATTTTAGGGTTGGGCTCTCATTTATATTTTTTTATTTATTTCTTTTCAATATATATATATCAACACCATTCATATCTATAGAACCCAGCTATGAATTGTCAAAATCAAATTAAAGTCAAGTTTATGAATGGTGATTAAGGTTGTATTGGATAGTAATGATAGAAAAATAATGGAAGGGATCTCAACCTAACATTTTAAATTTATCTTTAATTCAATTATAAATTAACTTTCAAATAAATGTATTTGTTATTATTTAAAATTAAGAAAAAAAACAAAATGAGAGTAGTTTTAATATTTAAAGTAAAAGTTTAATAAATATTAGCCTCATTAATAAAATTATAACATTAATTAATTTTCTATAGAGATAAAATCTACGTTTTTAAACTAATAAAGGTAAGCTTATTTTCAATAAAATATTATAGAAGATAATTATTTTTTTCCTTTATTTTCATTTTTTTAATCCATTCTTTTATCTCCAAAATTATTTTTTTAAAAAATAAAAAATAATTTATTTTACTTAACGATAATTTAATAAATTTATTTTAAAATCAATATATATAATTAAATTAAAAAAATTTAAAATATTTTAAATGCACTTTAATTAAAATATAGTTTGATAATAATTAAATGGAACCGTTGAAATTTTCATTCGTCGGTACATCACAATTCACTCTTTCGAGCATTGATGACTACTTCATAGTGGCATTTTGGTAATTCAAAGTTCTATATTATATATATCTATCCAACTGAAGAATATTTTTTTGTTTTCTCGGAAAATTTAATTCTATAAAAAAGGATATTTAAAAATATAAAATAATAAAAATGAAATACAAAGACGAGTAAGGAGAGATGCAAGAAGCCAAGAACAATCACAGTGGAGATTTAGAAGAAAAGAAAGCGAAATCTCCCATCCTTTTTCGCTATGCATAAGAAAAAGTATCTAAAAATTCCAAACCACCCCCCCCCCCCCACAAGAAAAAAAGAATTACTTCACTAATCACTACAGTGAAGAGAAATGCAAATCCAAAATGATCCGGAAACAGTAACAATAACTTCGCTACAAGACCGTAAGAAAGCCGACAATTTCAAGACAATTCCAAGCATCCCATGTGGGATTCTTCCCCTTTTTTTTCCTTTATCTTTCACGCATTAGCTCTTAGTTGTTCGGTTCATTGGCTTGCTGCTGCGTTTGTTTGTTTTTAGCTTCTCATTATCCTCCTCTCTGGTATAAGAGCCACTTTCCCTGGGAAAAACAAAACCCTGTTTCAACTTCCTCTTGGGATTTTTCGTCTTTCAAAATATGTGGGAGTCGGAGACTGAATCTGTTAGAGGGAGAGAATATGGGAATGGATTCCTTAGCTCAAGTAAACATGGCGTCAAGATTGATGGGTTTCAGCTTAGAGGCCAGTCCTGGTATGTTCGTGGAAGTTAGATCATGTTATCTTGTGATATATTCTGCGGATTCTTTTTCGGTATTTGTTTTTGGATTGCATGTGCAATAGTTTCTAAACAATGTTAAAAGATAAAACAAACAAATTATATATATATATATATATATATATATCCTTATACTTTTGAAAATAACATCTTTGTTTCAGAGCAAGAGCTTGGAGAAAAGTAAGCTTCTGAATTTTTTTTTTTTTTAATCTTTTGTGCAGGTATGTTGCTACTGATATTCCAAGTGACCTTCTAGTTCAGGTTGGAGATGTCAATTTTCACTTGCACAAGGTAACTGTTGCTCTGCTTTGAATTTTTTTTTTTAATTCTTCAAAAGCTTCTTCTAAATTTCAATTTTCAGTTACGAAAACTAAGGGTTTGAAATCATATGACTTACTGTATTTTCTCACACTTGGGGAAGTATCCCTTGCTTTCCCGAAGTGGAAAGATGAATAGGCTTATATACGAGTCATGCGACCCAGGCCTGAACAAAATTGCCTTGGAAGATCTGCCAGGAGGACCCGAGGCGTTTGAGCTAGCAGCAAAGTTCTGCTATGGTATTGCAGTGGACTTGACAGCAGGGAATATATCTGGTCTTAGATGTGCTTCAGAGTACCTTGAGATGACGGAGGATTTGGAAGAAGGCAATCTTATATTCAAAACTGAAGCATTTCTCAGTTATGTGGTCTTATCTTCATGGAGAGACTCGATACTAGTGTTGAAAAGTTGTGAAAAGCTCTCTCCATGGGCCGAGAACCTTCAAATTGTGCGAAGATGCGGCGAGTCGATAGCTTGGAAGGCTTGTGCCAATCCGAAAGGAGTCAAATGGGCGTATACTGGGAAACCAACCAAAGTTTCTAGCCCCAAATGGAATAATTTGAAGGATTCAAGCCAGAGTACATGCCAGCCTGTTCCTCCTGATTGGTGGTTTGAAGATGTTTCGATCCTCAGGATTGATCACTTTGTAAGGGTTATTACCGCGATCAAGGTCAAAGGAATGAGATTTGAATTGACTGGGGCATCAATAATGCATTATGCTACCAAATGGGTTCCAGGTTTGATAAAAGACGGTGGTCAGGGGCAAGCAGATGATATAAGCATCAGCAGCAATAGTTATAGCAGTGGCAGCGGTAGCTGGAAAGGCGAACTCGATATGATAGTTGCGGGAACCAAGGATGACACTCCATCCATTCAGGCCAAAGATCAACGGATGATCGTCGAAAGCCTCATTAGCATCATACCACCACAGAAAGACAGCGTGTCGTGCAGCTTTCTTCTTCGTCTTTTGAGGATGGCAAACATGTTGAAAGTGGCACCTGCTTTGGTGACTGAATTGGAGAAACGAGTTGGGATGCAGTTTGAGCAGGCTTCACTGGCTGATCTTCTCATTCCTTCTTACAACAAAGCTGAGACTTTGTATGATGTGGACCTTGTGCAGAGGCTCTTGGAACATTTCCTTGTTCAAGAACTGACAGAAAGTTCGAGCCCAAGTAGACGGTCTTTTTCAGATAAACACATGAACGAAGGATCACAAAGGGGTAATCATCCAAATGCCAAGACCCGAGTCGCCAGGCTAGTTGATAGTTATCTCACAGAGGTTTCCAGAGATAGAAACCTGTCATTGACAAAATTTCAGGTACTGGCAGAAGCTTTGCCCGACTCTGCAAGGACCTGCGATGATGGACTTTATCGAGCAATTGATTCCTATCTTAAGGTAATTCCCCTTTTCCCCTTTTCCTTTAGATTGAGACGATCTAACCATTTTTTTAGATTGACTTCAATTTCCATAGAGTCTCAATCATCTGGTTAAGAAACTCACAGGCACATCCAACACTCTGTGAGCATGAAAGGAAGCGGCTCTGTCGTGTCATGGACTGCCAAAAACTTTCCATCGATGCCTGCATGCATGCTGCTCAAAACGAAAGGCTTCCGCTGCGAGTCGTGGTGCAGGTGCTCTTCTCGGAGCAAGTGAAAATTAGCAATGCATTGACCAACAGCACCCTCAAAGATCCTGCAGAAACTCAATACCAGCCTTTGATACCCAACCATAAGGCATTACTCGAAGGGACGCCACAATCGTTCCAAGAAGGATGGGCTGCTGCTAAGAAGGATATTAACACGCTCAAGTTTGAGCTGGAGAGCGTGAAGGCCCAATACCTTGAGCTCCAAAAAGACATGGAGAACTTGCAGCGACAATTCGATAAGATGTCAAAGCCGAAACAGACATCCGCATGGAGCAGTGGATGGAAGAAACTTAGCAAACTCACTAAGATGACAACCTTGGAAAACCACGACATCGGACCTCGAATCTCAACCACAGCTGAACATACTATAAGGGCACCCAGAAGGTGGAGAAATTCCATTTCCTAAAAAGAAAGAGAAAGGGTCCAAGATAAACTGAAAAGAATTCCATAGATATACTGAAAGAAAGAGGTGCCTTACATCTACATTTTCATCCTATCTCGCTGCCTTTTTAAATTTTTTATCCTTCAAATTCTTCTCACTTTTTTATCTAAATATTTGAGGAAGTGCTGTGTTATTGTTTAAAGTAATTACCTGGAAAGGAGGAGAAAAAGCACTGCCATGAAACAAAAATAAATTAGTCGTCAAAAATTTGTTCATCTTTCTTTGTGTGATTCATCGATTGAAGGTAGATCCGCTCGAGACAACGTTCAAAATTATCATATAGCAACCATCATTAATGTGTTCATTATCATTTGTATGGCAAAACATAAATACCCTATGGTAGCTTCCACGGTCAAGTACCCCACTGTAAAGAACATGAAAAAGCGGTAGCTTGATTGGTTTGATAAGAGAAACGAATTCAACAGAAGCAGCATGGAAGTTTGGAATATGACATGTGACTGCACATATAATTGCCCTATCGCAACCAAATCTTTTCTGTTTTCCATTTGATCATGATTGAATTTGGATGTTCCATTCTCTCTGTCACCCCTGATCATGGTGTTATTTGATAGTAACTCATAAGTTATAAATTATTGCCTTTTAACTATAAGATCCCCAACGGCAAAAATCAATAAAAGCCCAAAATTCCCACCTTCAATATGTTCTTAATTTGTCATCAATAAATCGATTTTCATTTCATCATTCAGTGTGATTACAGTTATACTGTCCTCTTAAATGTTTATCCTCCCCCGAAAAATGATAAATAATACAATCTTGATTTCAATTTCAAAAACTTTAAGCTTTGTATGTATGCATGATTCAAATTGGAAAATAGAATTTGTTCTTTCATCGTTTCCAATCAAAAATCTTTGAGCAGCCTCCTGACTTGCTCCAACGTGACAAAAAGCACCACCGTGAAGGGGCCTTGCCTTGAAATTGTAGGGATGAATCCTTTATACAAGGCCATAGGCCCCTCTCCTGTCACCGTCTTCAAAGCACAATCCAAAGCACCAGCGTAAGGCGGCGCCGTCCCAGGCGCCACCTTCATATTCATCACCCTTGTCTTGATCACGTCAACAGGATTGGAAGCCACAGCCGCCACGAACCCCGCCGCGAAGCTGGCGGTCACGTGGGTTCCGATCCCATCACCCATCACGCCCTTCTCTAGTATCATCTCCTTGATCTGATCGTAGGTCGCAAGCTGCGAAGCGGTGACGATCATAGCACGGTTCACTGTGAGAGCTGAGCCACGCCACAGGCCGCCGACACCTTCTTGTTTCGTAATTTGTCCTAATGCATCAATTACGCTCTTATAGTTGCGTCGCTGGTCAATTGGGAGACGCCCATCAGCTTGCATACGAACCATTGCTACGTCAGCGGGGTTGCCGACGGCTGCACCAACTCCTCCGGCAATAAGTCCAGCCACTATCTTGCTCGTAAGAGGCAAATTCCCAGTCTCTTTGTCAGTCCATTTATTTTTAAGAATATCATAAAGTCCCATACGAGTGGTGGAATATAAGGTCTGACGGAGTATAGTGGCCGAGACGCCGGAGAAAAGGGTAGCCACGCCTTCCGATTGGATGATACGGACACCGATAGAAATGGGACCAACACGAGGCTGTGAAACACCATGCGAGACAGAAACATTTCCAACGGCACCGGAGTTCACGGCGATTGCTGGACGATGAACTTGTAATGAGGGATTAGGGAGATGGGATTCTCCTTGAAGTTGCATCCGGACCTTGATGAGGTCAAGAGGGTGAGTGGAAGCGCCGGCAACGATTGATGCAATGCCTCCTTCGACAAAACCTTTCAAACCCATGTTTCTGTTTTTTGTCTCAGCTATTTTCTCCGACCAAAAATTAGATCTTAAGGCTCTCAGAAGCGAGAATATATTACAAGATAACTCGACAGACGAAAAGTTGAAAGTGCTCGTTTCTGAAAGAAGTGGAAGGTGGGCGACTAGATTTAAATGCAATGCGGAGGTAAAGAAGACAAAAAGGAGGAATGTGGTGAAAACCATCCAACTTCTTTTGGATATTATTGAATGCTTACGCGGTCGTCTCACTGTCCTGATTCTTCCTGCTTCGTATTAAGCCGAGTCTCCTTGACTTTTCAGTTTTTGACGCTTCCCTTTTGCGTCCATGTTCAACTGAAGTAGCTATCAACATGCTAACGAAGTATCCCACCTATACGCTTGGAAGGCATTATTTTACAGGCTACATATTTGACCAATTGGACCCTTCAAATTTTAATGATTCCTATTAGTGCAGCATAGTTTGACACGTTCCAGATCAAGAGGGCTAGGACTATTTCTCTGCAGGTCCTATCAAAGGAGTCCCAAAATTCAAGCACCAACAACGTTGAAGGGAGCCTTGCAATTGGGATTGTATATTAATACATGTCCCAGTTGGAAGAGATCAACTCTGCCACCGCCTGGCAAGTTGCAGTTTCAGATGACTGTCACCGTTTTGTGGTTAGAACCCAGATCTACCAGTAACACGATTATTCTTTTCTTTCATGCATTTTTATCAAAAAAAAAAAATCGTCACAAAAATTAAAAATTTTAATTTTAAATTTATTAAATATTATTTTTAAAAATAATCATATTAATTAACTGAATTAAATTTCGAATTTTTTTGCGCTAAATGTTACTACATCTACTCACGTAAAGACTTCCTTGCCTCCAACTTTGCTGTTACCTACGGTGAAAACTATGAAGCTCTAAATCGTTGTTTTTGACAATCATCGTACGGGTCACCTAAAACCGGGCTTCTTTGCACGTCGTATGGGGATACCATATGCTCTTAATTCGTGAAACGAATTACCAAATTCCACCAGCAATTGCATATTTATAAAACTTTATTGGGCCAAACAAACAAAAAAATCAATGGGCTGATAAAAAATCAACAGATGTAAAGCTTATAGGGACAAAAACCGCAGTGAAGTCACTGCTAAATAGCTCTTTCATACAAAAATTTGGTGCTCATACCGGTATTCATTAATATTCATAAATGCTTCCTGATTATGTTCACATGTGTGTATATATATATATATGTATATGTTCATGGCAGGAAAGTTATTCAGGGTACTTTCGACGGTCACCAACTGCCGAGTACTCACTGCAAGCTTAGGACTTCAATCTCAAAATCAACCGAGTTGGGCTGTATTCCCCATGCTGGAAATCCACCAGAACCACAAGCGAAGTCCGGAGAGCAGCGCAATAATCAGAAAAAAGACTCAGAACCAGCATGACAGCATGTAAATTGATTTTTTCCTCTGTTTACCAAAGCAGAAGATAAAAGAATAGATGAAACATCAGCTGAAAAGAACAGTGGGTGAATTTAAAAAAAAAAAAAAAAACCTATGAAAACGGATTAAATGTTTGTAATTCCAACAAGACATCGAGTTCTTGAAGGTTTAAAAAACCTCGCATGATGCCAATGCATCACAAATCCTACAAATATATAAATGAGAAATATTCATGATGTCATAGCTGAGGCATCAAAATGCATACAAAACAGGCAGACGTTCTTTTTTTTCTTTAAGAAAAAGAAAAGAAATGGAGAAAACCACAAAAACTTATGAGTAATCAACCTTGCACCCAGAGTTTCAATAACTATCTTCATGATAACTTTCATCCTTCATAACATTAATCTAAATATTTTGACTTTGAGTTTGAAATTGTAACTGCAGTACAACTAAGTACAGATGAAATGAATTTAGGATTCAGTAAAGCAGCACCCGAAGACGGGTGACTTCTCCCACTTACATTCCCGTCCTGCAAAACGGTTGCACAGAACAATTTAATTCTCCCAAATGAGGTATTATGTACTGCAAAATCAGGAGCAGAGTGTATATAAATGCAGGAAGAAAAAACGAAAGAGAGATGCTATGCTATTATGGCAGTCACACAAGAAGGAACGCACATAATCTAAGTTTCAAAGAGCATCAAGTTTTCATTTTGTTCATTTTCAACCAATAATGATTTCAAGCTGCATGGCAAACTATGGTCCTGTCCCCTTAGATAACATTTTGCCTTCACAAAATTTCAACTTGAGACCACCTCTCCTAAGATGAAATGTGTATACTGCCGGCCTATAAAGTGCAGTGGTTTATAGATCATCAGGTTATGGTCTCATATTGCATGATTAACACAAACAAACCTTTCATAACCATGTAGCATGATTCTCTCCTCATATAAGCATAGAGATCAGAAAAGGTGTAAATTCAGTCATCTAATAGGTACACACGTTAATGGTCAGAAAACCATGAAACTTCCTCGATTCCAAGGTCAATGGCTTCGATGTTCAAAAAGAAAGAGTGCACTTGGATCTATCAGAACTAAAGAGATAAAGCATATCTTACATGAGATTGTACATCCTCTTTGTTGGACCCCAGGCTTGTAGGTTGTAACAACAGATATCAGACAGTAAACTTAAGCCAATAATAATAACAATATAATCAATCCAAGCCAACCAACTAAATGAAAGATAAATAATAGATATTACTGCCAGAAACGACGAGAAAACTAAAGAATCAATGATACAATGTTCTTATCTCAAGTTTTTGCCCAAACTTGAGACCCACAATATCAAACAAATATACACCTCTAGGGAATACACTGCAAGATCTCACCACAAGGAAACTAAACGAACTAATTCTATGTAAGTAATGCACTCTTGAATTTCCCCAAAACCACCTCCAAATCACAGCTTGCTGATGCACCAAAATAGCCCTCTCCTTGAAGGATCAAAAGTGGATAATGGTGGATATAAAAAGTGAGTCAGCCTAAACACAAAATTTTGCTTATAGCTTTTTAGTGAGAATAATAGATAGTGAGTCAAATTTAAATAGGTTAACTCTTTAAATGGTTTTGGAGATAAAAGTTTATTTGGTTTTTGTAAGTTCACAATTTAAAATTAATAACAAGTCTTTTATGTTCTAAAAATCTGTAAGTAACAATTGACGAGTAAAAAATTAAATGTATAAAATTAAATTGTAAATTAATAAAATGTAAATAAACTATTATAATATTATTGAATCAATTTAAATCTATTTAATATTAATATACATTAAAAAAATTTTAAAATTTTGAGCTACCGTGCCCCCTTAGTGGACTTGAAGATCCAACTGGAGGTGGTAAAATGAACTTAAACTTGAAATGCTCGAAAAAACTCGAACCTAAATCTGAATTGAATCATATCTGAACAAAAAGTCAATGGCCCGAATATGCGAAAACCCAAACTTGAAATGACCTGAACTCTAAGTGGCCCAAACTCGAAAAATCCTCAACTTAAAAGAACCTAAACACAAAAAGATCCGAACTCGAAAGAGTCCAAACCCAAACTTAACTTGAACCTAAACCTGAATTTAATGCTAAAGATAAATATGATGAAATTATGATTAAATAATTTTTATAAAGCAAAAAACTTTAATTATCAATTTTATTTCAATATTTTTTAATAATTTAATTAAATATTAAAAACTTAATTTATATTTTATATACGATTAAACCTGCTAATAGATTAAGCCCAGCTACTGCTTGAATTTTTTTAAAATTCCAAGCCCAGGTCCTTATTTAACATGCCGAAACTAGCCATTTTGGCTAGAATTATTGTCCATCATATTAAAAATATTTTTTATTAATATTTATATATTTTATGATTAAATTTAAATAAAATAGATATTATTTTAATTTAAAATCACTATTTCAAGCTGGCAAGGATCGGCTCAGAACAAAAATAAGAGAACAAAGCCCATACCCATTTGGGCCGGGCCTGCTGAGCCAGGCGGGTAGCTTACTATATGTAATAAAATAATAATACAAAAATATAAATCATATCATAAGCTTTGAAAGCATTGCTAGTAAATTATATCATCAATTTATCACATTTTCTTTAATTTAATTTAATTTAGTAGTACAATTTTAAGTGTTTCTTTGAATATTATTCTTATTTTATTATTGTTATTTCAAGTAATGATAATTAATGTTTGATAATAGCATGAAAAGGTAAATTAAAAAATTTAAAAGCCATAATTGATAACACCATATCAAAAATGAAAAAAAATCATATGTTGAACTTAGACTAGCAACTAGACTTGCCTATGAGCTCGATAGGCTCGGGTCTCAGATTTTAAGTCTCAGGCAAGTTTAACAGTGTTTTTCTAAATAAAATAATATATTTTTACTTAAATTTAATTATAAAATATATAAATATTAATATAAAAATAATTTTTTAATATTATGAATAATGATTTGTGCCTAAATGGGCGGGTCGAACCAAATTTACCCTGTATTTAGAATTCAAAATTTTTTCAGACTGCATCTAGCCCATAAAATCAAACTAAGATTGTTTGGGCTAGGTCAAGCCAAATTTGGGCTTGGCTTAACATTCAAAATTACGTGAAAATAATTACATTTAACATAAAATAAAAAATAATATAAAATATACTTGAACTTGAAATCGAACAATCTCGAACCCGAATAGACCCGAACCTAAAGAGACCTGAATCTGAATCCGAATTGATTTGAACTTGAAATAAACTCGAACCCATCCAATTGCCACCTTTAGCTCCACCATTGTTTTGAAATTTTAAAAATTAGGTTAATCAAAGTAGATTCGAGACTTTTTTGCTTAATTTCATATCATTTTTTTAGTCTAATATTTAGATAATTATCTGTTATATCAATAGTGAAGTTTTTTAACGTTATAAGCGAAGTTAAAAGGTCGTCATATATCCCATTTATTTATTTTTTATTTTTTTAAATACGTAGTAAAAATATATGACAATCTATTAACCCTGCTTGTAGAGTTTAAAAAATTTTACCATAAATGTATATGATATTAATCCCTAATATTTTATCAAAATTTACTTAAATATCACATCAATCTTTTTAAGTTTAAGCCAATAATTTGACCATGAATAAGCCTATCGATATGTACTGATTCTCCGGTCGTTTGCTTTGCCACTTCCATTGAATTCCCACTGGTTGGGGTTACCTTGATCTTCGCATTTATTTTCAACAAAATTCGCCTAACAAAAATAATAATAATAATAATGGATGCTCTCAATTTTTCTTTATTTAGAAGGGCCAACATAATCAACGACAATGGTAATGGTAATGGGATGCATCATATCTACTTTAATATTATATAAACTCTTCCATCCATCCTCATCAAACTTTGTCGAACGAAGATTTGTTTAATCCGCCTAAAATCATGATATCATACTTTAAGCATGCGGCAATGAAGGAGTAGACCAGACAATGAACTAGAAAAAAGAAATTAAAAGAATAGATATGTGATAATATACCTAATGATTTATACATGGGAAGAATAAAATTAACAAAAGGAAATATTCATGATTCGACAATCAACATCAACATCTAGACAAAAAGAAATGATGTAGCATGTTGGGACTCGGGAGATATGCATTGTCTAAACTTATCTCGTTCCCCACCATTGATGTACTGCAACGCCCTCATCCCTCAGCCTTCCATACAAGGATAAGCATTCCCAATAAGCTCTCTTGCTCTTCTTCTTTTTATTTCCGTCTTGCCATTGGTTGTGGCACTCCAAGAACAGTTCATCTACCAAAGCAATTGCACCTCTCTCTATCATCTCTTCCACCACTTCTGCTTCGGCCTTCATCACGACATACTCTTCTTCTCTTGCATTGTTCATCAACCATTCCGAAACACCAATCCCAGGAATCACTTTTCTTATTGCCTCATCTCCTCCTGACAATCCCATTTCAAAACTGTAAACCTCAAATTCTTGGTTCCTCTTTGGATAGTTTTTGTCAAACCATTTCATCACAATGTTCTTATCCTCGGGAGACCCTACATCAATGAAAACTCTTCGAGGATAGTGCTCAAGGGAATCCCCTAACAGATCAGGAAGAAAATTGGTTCTCTTCAAGTAGGCGTTTGATTTAGCCCAGGGCCTTCTTGGTGGCTCAAACAAAACGTCTTCTAAACCTTCCAATGCCGCTTTCTTAGCCTCCAATGTCAGCTGACAGAGCCTTCTCTTAGCTGAAGAATCCATCGAGTAGTTGTTTGGACCAAGTTTCCTCATCGCTACAACGGTTGAAGTATATTTCCTAAGGTACAAAATTCTGTAATCTGATCGCCTTTTATAACCGATCGAGATGTCATCACCCAATTGCATAGCGATAACACCACCGATCTTCACGACACGATCGACAAACTTGGAATCGTGAGAGCCAGAGACGAAGACAAAATCAAACACCTCATCTGGTAAAGAACTTTGTCGTTCCAAATCAGGTTCCACCACGACGTCAATCTCATCATTGCTCACGAACATGGAACCCTCATCACCCAAACCTTCGATGGCAGAGCTCAAAACGAGAGCTTTATGGCCTTTCTTGATAAGACCCTCTTTAGCAAAATCTTGCCAAAGCAAATTCCAAAACTCCAAAGTGATAGAACCAGAATTTTGATGAAAATCAATGGCATTAAAGACCGAACCTGAAGGTCGTTTTAAGACAGACCTAATGCAAGGCAATGGGATAATCACCATTGCTAACAACAGCAAACGTAACAAAACAAGCAAGAAACTTGGATCCCGAAGCTTAATAATCAAAAGGGTATGAATATTTAACAAAATCATTGGACTTTTCAAATGATTGATCTGCTTGTGGCATTGGGTTTTGGGTCGATACCCACCTCCCACCTCCATGTCTAATGACCGGATCTATGTCTGAAACGAAGTCAAAAGAGCTTAATTTGCTAAATCTCGCCAATCTAGTCTAAATGGTACCCTATGATCTCAAAAGGTTGGCGGAAAAAAAAAAACAAGAGCTTGATGAAACAACAACGACAAAAATTAAGAAAAACAAAGACAATCGAAACAGCGGATGAAACGAAGCCTTTCTAGCGAGTGCAAAACCTAGCAGCGGTGTGGTTTCCACCAACAAGAGCGATACCTATGGTTCGGACTCCGCACCAGATGCGAAACAATGACCTAAATCTCTCTATCTCCATGTACATTTTACTTCTGAAACCCACTCTTCTAGCCCTTTTTTACGCTTTCTTCTCTCTTAACCAATATCATATCAGATCAATGCAGGGTCCAGAATCCCAAAATTAACCGACCTGAACCGAGTCCAAAATTGAGAGAGCAAGTTCCTATAGCAGGAACAGAGATGAGGCAGAGAGACAGTGATTTTTTGTCTTGATTTTTGGTTCTTCGTTTTTGTGTGGGGGAGATAAAGAGACGCTTATATATATAGGGGGACAGTAGAATTACAAGCAAGAATATGGCTTGATGAGCTGTGAGAGATCCTCCTTTGAATTTGATACCTTAATTTTGCCAAAATTGACAAATGTCAAGGGCTGAAGGCTGTTTTCCATGCCGTGTACGAGCAGTGTTCAGCGATTAAGGATTTAATTTGTTGGCTGGCCTTTAACGGGTCTTCTATTTTTTTTAATTATTATTTATGAGTTTAAATCGGGTTTTACAAGCTCAAAGTTATTATTTAAATATTAAAAAAATTAAAAAAATAATTTTATACTAATATTAGTATTTTTATTTTTAATAAGAAAATAATAAATCAAGTTAGGTTGAACTGTCACAAATTAAAAAAATATATATTCAAAACTCGACCTAAATAAATAGCTCGATCCATGGATAAATTTATTGGCAATCAATAAATAGATTTAACCAATTTAAAAAAAATCAGACAAGAGAAAGGTATTTAAGTATTAAATATTATTATTATGGTAAATAAGTATTAAATTATAAATATTTGATAAAAATAATGATTTTTGACTAAATGATATGATTTCAAATATAATTTAATAGATTAAAGGTTTAAATCTCATCACTTAAAATAATATTTGAGTTTGTGTTTGACTCAATATCAATTTATAAAGCTATACGCGGTTGGTAAATCACATAATAATACCTCATTAATTTATATAAATGCAAAATTTTAAAAATTTTAAAAATTTTAAAAATAAATATAAAATAACTATATTTTTTACAGGTGGCATCATAGGATTTCAATGTATGGACTATAAATCTATACACTTATAATATATCAAATATTAATTCATAATTTTTTATTAAAAATTATTTATACACTGACAGTGTATCAAATATTAATTTATAATTTTTATAAAAAATTTAAAAATAAATTTAAAATCGATTTTTCATGTTTTTATTGATTCAAAAATTTTCAAATTTGATGATATATACCATAACGAGTAAGCCATAGATTTTTGATTCAATTAATTTAACTAATCAATCTAATTCAATTTCTTTAACACTGAATTTTACACGTGTGAATGATAATAATAAATTTATTATTTTGACGAAAAAAAGTAATGAATTTCATCTTATTAATCCACGTTTAATTAACTATCAATGTTTTATCTTATTTTGATTCAAATTATAATCATGCATTTTGGGATATTTTGAATAAAATTTCCATTTACTCTGTAAATAGTATAAGTGATAAGAAAATGACATCCCGTATGATTTTGAAATGAATATATATATATATATATATATGCGTATTTAAAAATTATTCAAACTTCATATTTGATAAAGACAAATTATTTCCTTCTTTTGCTTTTCTCTCTTTAAAATCGCATACGCTCACCCTTTCCAGCTCTTGCCACCGTGCAACTCTATAACATAGGAGCAGCTTTGCCGGCGGCCACTCCTACTTTGGTGTTCCTCAAATCTCAATTGGTGAATCATAATTTAGCTTAATTTACGAATTTTGACCAAATTAGTTTGGGTTAAAATGCCCCTTGCTTAATGTTATTACA